>OMNM01065533.1:19435-32346 GCA_900302745.1 Parablennius parvicornis | reverse complement strand
GTCCAGCTGCGGGTTAAAAGGCTGCGGGAAGTCCTGGCTGCAGCTGGGGAGGGAGGCCTGGTGGAGGCTGACATCCTGGTTGATGGGTGTCGGGCGAGCGAGTCCAAACTGTGTGGCCGTGTTGGATTCCGGCGCCCTGGGGGTGGAGCTCACGTTGCTGGAGCCGGGAAGCAGCGCTGTGCTGTTCACCTCCATCGCCTTCAGCACACAAACACACTCAGCTTACTTCAGGTTTACACACTATAAAGCACATTTTTATGCAATAATGTCAAAGCAAACACATTTTTAAATTATTTACCTTCAAAGACCAAAGTGGGCACTTTGATCACACAGAGACAAAAGAAATGAAGAAACATTGCAATATAAACAACAAAGCATCAACAGATTCATAATTCAGCACTGAGCCATGAAGTCTCTCTTTTTT
Source organism: Parablennius parvicornis (assembly GCA_900302745.1). Taxonomy (NCBI): domain Eukaryota; kingdom Metazoa; phylum Chordata; class Actinopteri; order Blenniiformes; family Blenniidae; genus Parablennius; species Parablennius parvicornis. The sequence continues at coordinate 31,922 of OMNM01065533.1, read as the reverse complement.
TCTCAAGATTTCATCACTGAAACAGAAGAAATAATGTATCAGATTAGAATTGGGGTAATTATTAGTGTTAAAATAAAAAAAAGCTCAAACTGTTTGCTGTGAGAGCTTCAGGCTCTACGGAGCGGCTAAAGGACCAAGTGTGGCAGCACTTGTTTCTCATTCGACCCTCCAGAAGATGAAGTGACAGTGTAAATCACGGTGGGCTGATTATATACCGTCAGTTTTCACAACATAAATAATAGTTTTTCATGAAGATGCAGTGATCTGTCTCACCTGGAGCTCCATGATGGCCATGATGTCCTGCCACTGCTGCTCCAGGTCTAACTGCGGCTCTGCGGGCGGCACCACAGTGAGACCCTGAGACGTAGACGGAACGTCTTCATTGGAAACGGCAACTTCTGAAGTGACGACCGGGGTCGGAAACTACAAGACAAGACGCATACATTTAAAAACCAATCAGAGCCTTGAATGATTTTCTCTCATTGTGATTTAAAGTTGTCTCTTGTTTCACCTCGGCTTCTTCTCCAAAAGGGAACGTTGCCTCCAGGAGCCGCAGGCATTCCTGTAGAGACGGTGAAGTCTGTGAGCCAAGACTCTGGAGCTGCAACCGACAACCACAACAGTTACCCATCTAGTCCAATATTGTTTTCACACCGAACCGGCAACCTTCGAACCAAGCTGGTCTCATACAGGGTGCAGAGGTTCTGACAGCCTGAAAGGTGATGATGAAATGACTTGGAAGGGAAGGAGTGTGTTCATCCACCAGGAGGAAGACGATGGTAAGTTATAGGGAAAGTGGCCTTTGTTTACTCTGCTGCATCCTGTTTATTCACTTATCAAGTCTCAAATGGGATGAAAAACAACCTTAAAAGTTGTATTAAAGGCTCAGTTTCAGTGTGAGAATGGACACAGCAGATTTACAAGTCACAGTGACTATGAGTATGTAGAGATTAAAGCTGCTCTGCATGAGCTGATCACTGGGCAAATCCCAGAAATCTTGTTTTAAGTGAGGAGAGCTGAGCATTGATAAAATCATCTACATTCATGACGGGACGACAAAAATGTTCTCAGCTCAAACGTTGGACACATGCAGGACATTTGATCTGCTGGATACATTTTGTACTCTGCAGTACGTTTACTCTTTAGAAGTTGTATAAAACTGGTTGAATTAAAAGAAGCTGTGAGGCTTCCACCTCCTAAAGAGGCTGTGAAACCTTTTCTATAATCTCTACTGTTGTGTAGCTGATGCTGCTTCACTGTGCTCACTTTACAGAAGCTTAAAATAAATAAATCATTGTCACAGCTGACGAGCTCAGTGACCTGTTAAACTGTAAAATCAACCTGACCTGATCAGCAAGTCCTTAAAAAAGGTATTACATTATTTTTCACACCTGCAGTTCATTTTGTCCACAGCTCTTACTTCAAACTGGGTCACAACAAACTGAAGTCACATCTCAGCTGCAGAACATTTACACATGAGGGAAAACCAAACATCATCTCTCCGTTGTTTTGATTTACCATTTCCGTAACGGTGAAGAAAAGAAACCTGATTCTTTTGTATTTCAATGTCGGTGTCAGCTCGTCATGGGTATGAGTGTTACCAGCGTGCAGCAGCAGTTTTACGAGGATTACGTTTATATGCCACTGGGGCTTGTGATTCTGGGAAGCAGCTGGTTGGCTAAAATAAAAGAGATGCGGCCATTTTCTTTGCTGAAAATGAAGTCGCGTCTTCATCTAACTGCACCTGCCTGATAAGCCTTGTCTCAGACGTCAACACCTGGGTGATGCTATCACACACAAACTCAGTAATTATGAAACAATCGCATTTTTTCTCTCCAAGTGAAATAAACGCCCCCACATTCAGGAAAACTCCAGACATTGATATCTTATTAGCAGAGTGTATCTCTCCATTCTGCCTTTCAGTTTAATGCAGGGCCTCCCTACACAGAGCTGCAGATCTGTGGAGCCTGAACCAACCTGCTCCGGGATGCTCTCTCCCGTCTCCCCGTCCACCGGCGGAGCTCCTTGTAGGTTGATGCCATTTCTCCACGTCTCCTGCTCTTCGTTGGCCTCTTTGTTCTCCTGCGGGCTGGGCTTCTCCTCCTCGCTCTCCTTCTGACGGTTGCTGTAGTTGAACACTTCTCTTCCTGCGCCGAGGTCGATGTCCTGTCGCCATAGGATGTCAATCAAGTCAATGTCCTGTAGGGAAAACAACAGCATATGGTAAACATAAAACCGTGAGCATATATAGAATGAAAGCTGGCATTCTATACGAGTTCAGTAGCTCTGAGGTCAACTCCTGCAGTTTCCAAGGTTTTACTCTCCATATCTCTTATTAGAGGTCTGAAACCATCAACAAGGTTACTGAGCGTTCTGACCTTTAACCTCAGTAAACTCCTATTTGGCTCCATGGAAGAGAAACAGACCAAAACACTGGAGATACTACGCAGCATGTAGAGAAGAGATCGTCAGCACTAACGAGGGTACGTACCAAGGTTAATTCTTACTGAACTGGATAAATACACTGTTCACAACTCAAGCTCAGAATCGGTGCAGCATGTCAAAATACTTCTACCAGCTTGCAATAACACGGAAACATCTGTATGAAAAACATCTGACGTCAAGTGCCTGTTCTTGTTTAATCTAGGTTGTCAGTTTTTAAAACTACTGCAAAGATTAGGGTTATTTTGGTCACCAGTGGCTTAAACTAGCTGTTTGTGCCTGTTATAAATAGTATTTATTACACTGCAGTGAGTCTTTTCAAAAGGACAAAGTGGTCGATCATGTAACACGACTCAGATGATAAAACCATGACTGAAATGCTTTGGCACGGTGATTATCATGTGATCAGAGGAAGTCTCGGTGTGTTAAAGTCCAATAATGATTCGGTGAGACTCTCGACCTCCAGGGCATCAATGTGACCAGAAAAAAAACCCTCGCATACAAGTTAAATAACAAACACTTATAAGGAGCAATTAAGAATAAAATTTGAACCGAGAGTCTGCTGGAAAAAATGAATTTTGACACAATCACAGCTGTAACAAATGTGACTCAACAGGTTTAACTAAAAATATCACAAGCAAACAAAAGACGAAGGGTGTGGACCATTAAAAGATTAGAGTGAGAAGTCAACAACTGCCAGAATTACGTTTTCGACTGGATTTATTATTTGTGAAATGGTCAATTATCCATGATCATAATTATATGTTGTTATTTCACACTTATAAAGCTTTTCTGTTTTCAGCTGTAAATACTTAGTTAAGTGCCATTTTCAAATATTTTTTTCGTCTCAAATTCTGCTAATTGAAGTGAATATTTTATGGCTGTTTTAGTGTCTATTGGTTGTGGATTGCAGTTCAAGACCAAACGATGAGACGTGTTTCACCTTTGTAAGATGTTTTAAAAGGTCAAATAATCAATAAATGAACTGAACAACTTATGAAAGGATTAAGTGATGCAAATAAGCATTTATTAGTAAAGAATAATACTTTGATACTCCAGAGTTGGTGGATATACATCAACAGAATCTTTTTTTTTTTTTTGTCAGTCCTTACTTTGTGAGTTGGCAGATGTCTGTGGTGACAACCAGCATCTGTCAGAGGAGGCGTCGCCACCTCCTACTGACAGATACTCTCCAGGTGTTACGGAGAAGAAAAGGCAGAAACCTGATGAAGTACCTCTTTGGTCAGGTCGTCATTGCTGTCCCTGTTGCCCTGTTCCTGGTTGCCCTCAGGGGCCACGGCTCCCAGGCTGCTGTCCGCTCCGTTCAGGTTGTACGTAGATTCAGGCGCTCCACTTCCTCCCCTCATGGCCGGGGTAGCGTCAGGGTTGTTAGTGTCCTCTAGGCCGGCCCCATTGTCCAGGGTGATGCTGGGGCTGGACTGGCTGCTGGCTGACACCACAGTCTCAGAGTCCCGATGCACCAGCCAGGTGTTGAGCTCGGTACTGGGCACAAAGAGGCGATCCAGCTGGCGCACCTGGTTCAGCAGACGTCGAGTAGTGAAGAAGTGGTCCAGGTCCACACTCTTTGGATGGATGCCATAGCCGTCCAGGGTGTTGCGCAGGTTGTGAAACTGTGTCTGGGTGTAGGCTGAGCTCGGCCCCAGGATGATCTCTCTCAGCGGGGGCAGCTGATTGCTTAGGTAGGTGTCAACGTCCACCCGCACCCCAATGAGACTCAGAAGGATGGTGAACTGAATCAGGCCCTCTGTGAAGTACTTTTTCAGGTAAAGCATTTCTTTACAAAGGAACAAAAGGTGAAAGTAAAAAATTAAAACAAAAAATGGGCCAACTCTCTCGGATCAACACTTCAGTGCTATCACTAAAAGATGGGGTCAGACACAGGAACACAAAAAGTGGCTGAAGATCGTGATGGGAGGATCTTCAGCAGGACTGTGTATGTTTCAGAAAGCTTCACAGGTTCCAGATGAGGTTTCCACTTTGTTCTTCATCAGGATCTCATCCTCCCAGTCCTAACAAAAGTGACAGAAGACATTTTATTGCTCTGCGTTACATTTCCACTGCTCTCAGCCTTGACACTTTCCACCTACCTACATTTGCATCAAGCACATGTTAATGGAAATCAGGACCAGCTAGCTGCCACTCCATCCTCCCAAACACTAGAGAAGTGATGTCGGCTCGTACCGCGGGCTGCCCTGCCCTCTCATTGTCGCAGCTTCAGCGGGTCAGACATGGTGAGCAGTGATGTGGAGGTCTCACCCCACCCTGGACAGGACACTACTTGGTGGGCGCTGCTGAAGGTGAATGAGGGAGTCGGTTCGGCGGCGGCTCGGTCCCTCCCTCCTCTCCACAGCTGCGCCTATCTCTGTCCATATGACGTGAGCTGCACGCTACCTCAAGGATTCACACGCGGCTTCTGCCATCAAGCCCATGAATATGCGTCTCCATAAAGCTTAAAGTAGCTCTTAAATTTTGTTTCAGAGTTAAGTTGCGTTTCTGTTTACCCTGAAAAGTGACAGGTAGCTCCGCTAGTAGCATCAAACAATCTCCCTAGCAACAAGTGGTGAAAAGAAGATCGACAGCTTATGCAGCCAATCAGGGGGCGAGACGAGCCAGACGACACATGACTCCAGAAACCAAAAACCAATCGGAACAAGGCGCGGGCGGGGCAATCCCGAAATGCTAAACTACTATTGGAACTCAACCTACACTCCAGGTTAGCCTTGAAGCTAGTCCTCTGCTAACTGCCGTCAAAAGTAATTTCAAGCAAAACATACAAACACATACAAACACCCAATTTATTCACGTCTGCCCACCGTCAGCTTGCGCCACGAATCACAGCAGCTCATACACCAGCGTAAGCGTTTGTTAGTTAATTGAAAACCTCTTGGTTTAATACTTACGCATGAAGATTTATCAACTGTGTCTTCATGCCCAAAAGTGCTCTAGCAGCTAAGAACAGCACTCAGGTCCGGTTACGTTCGGAGTTATTCCCCAGTGCTGCCGGGTTTCTCATTCTCCAGCCTTTCCTCTTTGAATGGCCCACCATGACTTGCAGAAATATTAGCTGGCCCGGTTAGCCTAGCATCGAAACACGCTTCAAGACTGAGCATGCGCAGAACATTCTAGTAGCAAGCTTTCATCAGCGGGCTTTAAACCGCCCAAAATTATATAATAACGATACAACAACAAAATGTTATTTACTCATTTAAAACCAGATAAGTATCCCAAATGTTTGCATTATTTAAATAGAAAAAAAAAAACATTTGGTAAAACGCGCTTTCAACTGAGCATGCGCAGAACATTCTAGTTTCAAGTTCTCGTCATTCGACTGAAATCCCCCAAATGATCAAAATACACACACACAAAAAAAAAACGTACATTTTACTTACTCGTTGGAGGTTATCGAAATGAGCCCCTAAAGTGTCACTTAGAGACACAAACCGACCTGAAATACATACAAAAGTATAAATAAATAAAAACAGGACCAAAGACGTTAAATGACAACAAAAGGACACTAAAATGCAAAGTGAGACTACATTTAAGAGATGAAGTCAATGATCATGAAAACAGAAAGGAAAACAAAACAGAAACCGAATACTGGGATGGGGAATACTCAACTTATCTTCAAAGACAAATTAGATTTGATTAAATTAGATCAGGCAAAACGATCAAGAAACACAAATCACAGTTAAATATGAAACAACTACAAAGAGAAACAACATGTAAGTAAAGTGTCACAAAAGTACACATAGAATCAAAGCATTGCCATTAAAAATGTTACAAAATGACAATGCAACCAATATGACCCAAAACTGCAAAATAGCCAGGTTTAGACAAAAAAAAACACATGGCCATAAAAAAATACACAATTATCTCAAGCTTCGAAGAAAGACACTACATAACAAAATGGTGCATAAAACAACCAAGGGATCCAATATAACAACTGAAATACACAAACTCACCAGAGAATCAACACAAAACTCCACAACTACGAATGTTAAAGACACAAGAAAATTTAAGATAAAAAAAGGACAAATAGATAAGTTACAAAGCGCAAAAACCACCACAAAATCACCTTTGATGAAAACAAAAGACAACAATCACAAAATGAAACAAAAGGACTGATGTAAAATAATGATGGACGTAAGTTAAAAACACTAAATAACAGCAAGTTATTCATAAATGATCAAAAGAGATGGGAATGTGACACTGTGATAATGTGACATAAAGCAGCCAAGATGACCAAAACCCCAAAAAGGAAACGTCTACCAGAAGGCATCATAGAATTACTAAAGGACACATCATGACCCCCAGAGGGCGCAAAACTATTACAACTGTTAAGAGTCCCAACATACAAGTGACAGCAGATATACACAAAACTACAAAAACAGACCAAATCACTGCAAAAAACCACCAAAAATTGTAAAAAGTGGAACTAGGAGACACAACAACACATGACGCTAAAAAAACAAATGAGCACAAATAATGAAAAAATGACCAAAAGAAGGCACTATATTACCCTTAGTGAAAATAACACAGCCAAGAGACCTAAATTCAACCAGAGAAATAACTGCAAAAATACTAAATGAAATGGAAATACACGAATCAACCACAGAAATACATAAGTACCACAAGCAGCAACTAAATTACACAAATTAGGTAAATAGACCCTAAAACAATGTGATAAAGAGATACTTTAAATTGTGAGGGTTGTGGTTAGACTTTAAAATTAAATTAGAGGGATTGAAATTTAAAATGAAAAACTGACATTAAGAAGTATTTTTGTTAAAAATCTATGAAACCATCAAAGCAAATTTGGCAATTGATAATAAGTGTTAAAAAATTCACTCAGTCAATGAAGTAAACAACACACAAACGACAGTTTGAATGAAATATCACATTTTATTTCTCCATAGAAACTGTGACGAGGAAGTTAAATACTGACTCCCATCAGGTTGACCGGCCGGTTGTGGTATCGCTTTGAAATGTCTGCTTCAATCTGCAAAAATAACAATTCAAAGCCAGAATTACTGGTAAAAATACTCACGATGTCAGAGATACCGAAGGTGTAAAGTTAATTAAATCTATGCCTTCAGTGCAACATGTCTTCTTTCATATTTATAATTACAGTTGAGGTTTTTCAGTGCTTCCTGTCGTCTCCTCACTCCAGCGAGCTTGGAAATGACTGTGAGCATAAATAAATGGAAGCAGTAATTTAATACCAGTTTCTGGAGTTCCCGGGTGCATCCTGCCAGCAGGTCGACTCGAGGCTCCAGCCGGGACTGCTCCTCCAGGGCTTCCTGCCTCCGCTCAGCCATCGTGGCTCCTTTCAGCACCAGAATGTCTGCCTGCTTCAGCTTCTGCCGTAGGATCTCCGACACTCGTTCCACATACCTCAAACACAGAAACACAGAAAGCACATTGATTGATTGCTTGAGAAAGTATTTTTCTCTGCACGTAACCCGTCCTAACCTTGACTGCGTACCGTGGTGAGGCCTGGATCATGAACAGGTGCTGCATCCGGAGAGAGGTGAGCCGGCCCAGTAGGTCCTGGACCAGGGACAGCAGGTCCCGGACGTGTTGGCGGGTCTGGCCTTGGATGATTGTGGGGGCGAGCTGGAACTGGCTCATGGACACCACGTCGCCCTCCTCCCCCATCTCACTAACCCGCTGCGTCAGAAACACCTCCAGCTGCAGCACAGGACCACAAGTCTTTCAAATATATCAAATTCTTTGAAGATGTTTAAGAGCGTTGTCTCTCGCATTGACGCGACTCGTCTTCACCTCCATCAGCTCATCGATGAACAGGCTACGTGATTGCGAGTTTTCCAGCAAACTCAGAGCGTCTTCGCCCCTCGCCACTCCCTCGGGACCTACGAGATGGACAGTTTTCAGATTTATTACGCTGTTTAGCATGTGGTGACGTCCTGGCAGGTTTTAGAGGATACTTACAGTCTGTGCCTGCGTCTACTACTTCGATTTCAATAGGAGCTGCTCCACCGTCACCCCAGTCGACGCTGTCTGCACCGGCATCCTGATGAAACAGCGAAAAAAAGAAAAAAAAATAACTTTTTAAAAAGATGTAGAGGTATTGAGTGAGGTATTCAAAGAAACTGTTCCTCATGCATTGAAGGATCCACACACTTAAACAGCTAAATCAACTTCCTCCGTTAATGAATCTGCACCTTTTAATATATTGTCCCTTTCTGTTCTGGGCAGCAGCTTTTCACTGGACATTCATTTATATATAGATATAATACTGGCGAGCTCTGCGGCTAAACCTTTTTATCTGTCTTGTAAATTTATAGCTGAATGAAGCATTGAATCAGGGATGTGAGCAGAAAAACAGAAAGTCAAACAGCAGGTATGTTTAGGTGTCTCACCTCGGAGCTGGGTTCCAGACTGATGCCCCAGTCGACCCCGTCCTCCATCGTGATGCCTGTGCTCACATCAGTCTCCGCCCCTTTACCAAAGTCACCCCAGTCGATCTGAAAAAGATTATAAAGCACAAACCTCAGGAACGTCCAATTTCAACAAGGCAGACTTGTGGTAACTTCATTCACATTAGTTCCCTCAAGCAGAAGAGGTTTGTGTTGAAGAAATCAATCCAGTCAGGTTGGATGTATCGACAGTAAAAGCTGACCGTGTCCTCAGTGATGGCATCAGCAGGAGCGTCTTCCACCGCCGGCCGTTCAACCACTGAAGGGACTTTCCCTGTTCTCCACTCATAAAAGGTGGCGTTGCCTTTTTTCTGGGCAAACGTCAACATGGGAAGGACCGCTTCAGACCTACAGGAAGAAAAATGTGAACACAAGTAAAAATGTTGCCTATTTTACACAAAGAAAACAGATATTAAGAGTTTTGATCAGAGGAAAGTTGATATAATGTCATTAACTCTGTTTACAGGGTCTCTTCTCTGTCAATCTGACTAAATGCTCTCGGATTACTAGATCAGACTGTCCTGTATGCACAACCAATGTCCAGAATCATACAGAATGTGCAAAGAAAATCTTTTGACTCAGTCAGTGGGGGTTTCCCATAATGCTTTGCTGTCACGTGTGAACATGGTTTCCCGTCAGTCCTTTCCAATCATAATATCAACTGAAATGAGCCAATCTAATCAGATCAAAGTGTTTACATGATGCGATTTTAATCAGATTACAGATCGTCCATATAAGTGCCGCCACTGTGGAAAAAAGGAAACAAAAAAAGTCAGACACTCACCAGTCACATACAAAGTTTGTGAAAGCGGAGTAAAGTTTGATCTGTTCCTCTAACTTGGTTGTGTCACTGCCGACTGCGTCCAGGACTGTTGGTAGATCTTTCACCAGAGCCTGAAGCTCTCGAGGGACGTTATCCCCCTGAAATAAAAAAACAATCTGTCAATCAGCTCTTCTGAAAGTTGAGCTGGGACCAATCAGCGGCAGGAGACAGAAGCGCGGATGCTTCTGCACTGACCGTGATGCCGTACTGCTTGCAGGCGGCGTAGTAGCGCTCCCTCAGGTCGGCAGCAGAGCTCTGGCACTCCACTTCCCGCCTGCTCAGCTCCTGCTGCAGCTGCTGAGCTTTAGCTAGCTGCTTCCTCAGAGCCGGACCCTCGTAGCTCACGTTGCGAATCAGCAAGCTGGCCACCTCCGCTGCAAAATACACGCTTATATTACTGAACAACTCCACTCCTGTGGTTAGTTGTTTCAGATGGATGCTATTGGTGCGACACCACAACTGACCTGTTCATGAGGTAATTCATTATTTCACGTTTATTATTTCAAGTTTAATTCATCATCAATACATTTACAATAATTTCAGTTATGTTACAAAGGTGCAATTTAGAACATTAATTAATAGTATCACAGGATAATGCAGGATACATAGAAAGGTGACAGTGTCAACAAGAGATACTTACCCAAATAGACATTATCTGTTTCATACAGGGAAATGATCTCCTGCCAGTCCTGGAACAAGATTTAATTCAAATTCATTATCTGAGTTGTTTTAACACTGAGCTCGATACATGTTTTTTAAGGTTTGTAGACTTGAGTATAACAAAGTGCACAACCTGCCGTTGTAATATAATGAGTGTTTGATTCCTCTCACCTTCATCCTCTGAGAAGAATATCTGCCAAAGATGTTTTTAGATGAAGCTTCGGTTCCCTTCAGTATCTCAACGATCCTCAAGCAGTGAAAGTAGTGAATATCTGCCAGTGAAAAGATGAAAATGTGTGATGATTTGTAAAGAGGAAGAGGAGAACAAATGCAGCAGCTGCAAGAAATCAGCTGTTTTAACAGGTCAGAACACAACAGTTTGAGACTGGTAAAAGTTATAACACAATCATTACAATGCATTTACACAGTATCTACACTGCATCAAGCAGGAAAATGTTTTCTCGTAGCACTGATCTGAAGCAGGGAACAATATGTGACTTTAAGAAGCGCTGCGCTTTCACACAGGAGGGATAAGCCTGGATTCCTTGTAGTCATGAGCATCAATTACACACAAGTTTCATGTCCAATTTCATGTTTGAAGATGCTAGAAATACATTCAACACTGTGTTAAATGTGGCCAACTACTTGATTTTGTGTCCCTTGTGTCTATGACCCGTAAACAAACACAGGAGACGAGCTCTGACGCAGAACTCGGATTTAACTTACAGGAGCCGGAGAGAAGCCGCTTGATCTCTTCGTTTTCAGGCATGTCCTGAATGGCTGCATTGATCTTCTCTCTGATCACTTTTACAGCACTCTGCCACTTCAGGTTACAGTGGCGTCGATCCAGCAGCCAGTCTGCAATCACACATTAGTTCATCAGGTAATGTGGCATAAAATGACTGAACTTGTCAAGAAACATTTTGATACACTTATTTTATATTATTACTACTTTGCTTCTCAGCTTGGAACAAACATGCCTGCTGACACACTCTCTTCTTTTATATCAGGACTTAAATAATTATTATTTGCTCAGGCTTTCTATCAAACAATGATTATTGATTATTTTATTAGCTTTATTTTATTAAATCTGTTACTTTATTTCTTTCCTCTTTATGCGGTTCTCAATTGTTTTCTTTTAATGTATTTTGTAATCTTGACTGATTAAGATTAGATGTCTTTGTTAAGCACTGTTGAACTGCTTTGAGTGTGCATGGTGCTCAAGAAATACAATCGCCTTGAACAACTTCCTAGAAGGTGATTTAATTTAATTTAAATGTAGTTTATTTTCTTCACTCCCGCATCTTTATATCTTATCATATTTTTTGTTGAGAATGAAATTAGACATTTCAGTTTGTGGGTAAAGATAGAACTACAACTAAAGACCTGTAAAAGAAGGCAGCTGGTGCATTTGGCAGCATGTGACTGGATTGTTGTGGTGATCACCGATTTCCCAAAACGCACATTTCAAAAAGCATGTTTGTGTTTTCTTACCCAACAGCTTGCTGGTCTGGATGTCGATTGGGAGATTTTGAATATTCTGTTAAAGGAACAAATACAAAGTGTGGCATCAATAAAAACAACCACGTACAATCAAAACAACAACAAACCGTGGAGATGGAAACTGTCTTTATATTAAATGTTGTATTGTGAGTGAGTCAAACTGAGCTAACGCAGCTCGCAGCCTCGTTATATCAACCGGAAGTAGTGAACGTGTGTCCCAGCTTACCTCCATTGTAAATCCAACTCGTAAAAATAGAGTTTAACAGTTTAAATCTGCATTTTTAAAAATGTTTTAAGCAGATTTACTTCTACTCTGTGACATCCGGATCTCACTGACACGTTACGAGAAGCACAGCCAATAGCAGGAGGCAATTTTACTGGAAGTCGCCGTCTGGACAAATCACGTGTGATCTTACTGAACGCTACAAGCTGATTGGTTGGTAGGTCGGATGATGTAATGATTAAATGATCCGCGAGAGGGCAGCGTAGTGTAGTAGTAGTAGTAGTAGTAGTAGTAGTAGTAGTAATAGTAGTAGTAGTAGTAGTAATAATAATTAGTACCTATTATTATAACTATTAGTTGTAATACTACTATGAC
>OMNM01065530.1:23931-34279 GCA_900302745.1 Parablennius parvicornis | reverse complement strand
TGGAGCGGCCCCCCGAAGCGCCGCCTTCGTCCTCCGACGACCTGTTGTCGTGGTCCTCCCCGGTGTAGACGGGCCTGAACAGACACAGGTACTTCTTGTGACCGTTGAGCGCCAGCACGTAGCCAGCGTAGTCCATCTTGCGGCTCCTGGCGTCGTCCTCGTCGGCGTCGACCTGCATGGCGTCCTGGGCGTACTCCAGCAGCGTGGTCATCCACTGGCTGTGCTTGTCGATGTTCAGGAAGGAGAAGTGCAGCGTCAGGCTCCTGGGGGAGAATGACAAGAGCAACGCCCATGTTGATTAGGTTTTCTATGAATAAGCTTCACTTCCATTTGCTCCGGAGGAGACTTTGGACTCACCCGGTGAAGGAGTACACCTCCTTGGCGAACTTGCTGAGCAGGATGTTCTTGGAGGTGTCGGTGAGCACCAGCACGATGTTCATGTGTCCCGGCCTCAGCTTCACCAGGTTACTGATGTAAGTGATGTCCGTCAGCTCGGTCACCTCCACAAAATTCTTCTTGGGAGGGCGACTGCATTCAAGCGCAGAAACGAGAACGCGTGAATACACAACGGTGAATTTCACACTGCGAGGTGTGTTGGTATTAAAAATGCATTCTTGCCTAGAGGTACCGCCGGTCCCTGATGAGCCATTTTCTGCTTTTGTTTCATCTTTAGCCTTTGGTTTTGTCTGCTTATCGTCACTGGAGTCACTAGAAAAACACACAGGGAAGTCCCAGGAGACGATGGGACAGCATATACCAGCGTTATCGCTTTGATTTTTCTACGGCTCTCTTTACATATTGCTCCGCCTAAAACTGTGTTGAAAATGTGTCTTTTACCAACCTGAAGGCCTGAATGACCACCGTACCAAACAAGATGAATAAGGCAGAGAAGATGAGGGACAGAAGAGGCATCATCTCACGCCTGCAAGAGATTGACAAGAAGACACACCGTTTGGATCTCAGGTTGAAATAGCTGCTTCAGCACTTTTGGGACCAGATTTATTTCGATTTTAAGGCTGTAAATTATCTAGAATGTGCAATGACTGATGGCTTCTGTCCTTTTTTTTGACAGTATTGGAGTAGAAGAGTAAACTGAATCTAAAATAACTTATACCTACCAGTTGTTATGAAGGATATCGTCAATGACTTCAGAGAGGTAATCGTAAGATGCATAGATCCATCGGATTACAAACATCTAGAAAGGGAGATATGAGCTCATGTTGGAGGTTCATCTTAAAACAGGTTTGCAGGGTTTATGTTTTTTACTTTCAACACAACGTACAGAAGCAAACTCATTGTTGAGCTCAGGCAGCATTGCGTCATGGACGAGGATGGACGGGTCCTTCTGCAGTCGCTCCAGCTCCTCCAGGAGACGCTGCTTGTCCTCCTCGCTGCCGTTCCAGGCAGTAACCGGCTTGTAAAACGCTTTCCCTGCAGCGTTACGCCGCTCCAGAATCACAACCTGTCAGACCCAGCAAAATTCATCCAAAGAAGAGACAATCTAATTTGATTAACACGGACACCAGAACCCAGCTTCTCTGTTGACGTGGGCGTTAGTGTACCTGCGGTGGCGACTGGACGCTGTCTTTGTTTTGCATGAGGATGTCGCACAGCGGTTGCTGGAGGCGTTGGTACACGTAGGCAAATCGCACCACTTCCCTGGTGTTGGTAGAAGCAAATGAAAGAAAAGCCTGGTTCCCGAATGAAAAGGTCTCTTCGTCACCTGTGATCAGCAGCACGCAGTATCTGAGGGGAAAGGGTACGCTAAAGTTTACATCATCTTTCATTTGCAATGTTGCATGAAAAGTTGGAGCTCTTACTTCCGTCGTCTGTGAAACTGTTTGACGGGACACAGCTCGTCAAAGAGCTTCTGATTGACGAGCCGCGGTGCGAGGAGAAACTTGTTGTTGGACATGAACTCCTCAATAATTTGCTTTTTCATTCCTTTCGCCTGCAGAGAGAGAAAATAAAGTTGGAAGATGTGCAACTGATCTATCTGCACAAGCTGCACCACACTTTGGTTTACCTGGATGATGTCAGCGGGCTTGTCAGTGTTCTCTTTGAAGACCAGCATGGTCGGAGCATACGTGTTAATATTAAACTGTTTCTGCAGATTAGCAGTCTCAGAGAGGCCCTGGTCCACATAGCCAAACTGCAGGTAGTCCTTGTAAGCAAAAGCTGTCAGCTGTAGAAACACAGTAATGGATGATTGACATGTTTGAATTAATATTGCAAGCTTGTCTGCATGTTTCCTGGAGTGTATTTAAAAAAGAAGATGAGATAATGGCAAACCTTGTATAGTAAAGGAACTGCAGGCACTTGGTCGAACAGAAGCACGTGTGGCTTGTTGAGCTCGTGCCAGCTGTTCAAGAACTGCAGGTCATTTGTGTCAGTGACCTGGAATATTGAAAACAGGAAGTGTGTAATTGTGGTTTGCTCTGTGAAATCCTGCATATAATGCTTTGTGCCCGCATACCCGCTCCACCAGCCTCTGAGGAAGAAGATCTTCCACAAACTGCCTCAGGTGCTCCTTTGCTACGGCGTAATGGAAAAAGGTCACCTTGCCGTTGATGACTCCAAGTATGGACGGGGTGCGGTGGGCCCCAAGATGATTCGCCAAACGTCTCTCATAGCCCACATCCACAACGCCAATTCCAACTCCTGTAAACAGAACGCACACAAGGACACATCAACCTGCTGATTCGAGCCCAGCTGAATAAATATGAAAAACTGTCGAAACTGACCCAGATTCTCCATCTCCTGCACCACCTCCTTCCACACAGGTTCGATGTGGATGCAGCTGAAGCACCAGTCAGACGTGATCTTGATCAGGTAGGGTCTCTTGTAGCTGTCGGGGACCACGTTGGTGACGTACTGGTTAAAGTGCAACGTGTATTTGCCGTCAGTGAAGTCTCTGTGGTTCTTGCTGTTGAAGGGAAAGTTGAAGAAGGACTCGTCGAAGTAGAAACCATCGTGACGATTGCCATATCTACTGTTGCCGTACGGCTGAGTGTCATCTGTCTGTCCGTAGCGGTCATAATTGGCGCGCTTGTCCTCGCTGGACAGGATCTAGACGTGAGGATGAGCAACAAAAAAAAAAAAAGAGAAAAATTTCAACCAAAGAGGTAAAACAGAGATAGATTCCAGTTTAAATGAGAGCCCACCTCATAGGATTTGGTGATCTTGATAAACATGTCCTCAGCACCTGGGTTTTTGTTTTTGTCAGGATGCCTTGAAAAGGAAGAAGATCACTAGTTGACGACAGACTAAATAAATGCTATTACATATAGAAACTGGTGTCCTAAGGGATATGTTTACCACTCTTTTGCCAGGCGCTTGTAGACCTTCTTGATCTCAGCCTGGCTCGCACTCCTGGTCACTCCTAATATTTTGTAAGGGTCCATCTCAGGCCCAGCGTGGGTGGATGCTGCCAGCAGCACAGAGAGGACCACCACAGCAGCCAGAGGGAGGGACATCTTTGACCCCGTCATCACAGTTCCCCTTTAAAACACATGAGGAGATCTGTCACACCAAGACAGCAAGAACATATTACACAGACTTTTAAGAGAGAAAAGCTTGTCCTCCACTCTCGGTAGCTGTGCAGTGATATAACACGATGCTAGCTGGTGGATCTCATTATAGCATGCTAACTATAGGAGCAAGGCGAGCTGTCATGTTACTATGCTGCTCCGCCGGGATGAAACGCAGATTTCCAGCCTCCTGTTTGGGGTTATTGTCGATGCCACCGGGGCTGAACGTGTCTCCGCACTCAGTCACCTCAAGCAGACGCGCTCAGCCGCCACGACGCCACATATCAGACGGCGGTCCTGCTGCTCCCCTTCAGCTGCTCCTCCAGGAGAAAGCTACTGACAACCTGCTGCCGTGAGGCAGGAGTAAGGAGGAGGATGGGGATGGGGAATGGAGGGAGGCGCCGCCAGCCACGAAAGTCATTTTGGGAGATGAAGTGTTTTGTGTGCTTCGATGCTTTGCGTTCGGTTTGTTGTTCGGCGTGTCGCACCAATTTAGAACACGAGTTTACGGCTGGCTTCTTTACGTCAGCGACGCGCTGTGACTAAAATCAAGCGCACCCTGTTTGCCGAGCTGGAGTCGGTTGTGAATGGACCAATCAGTGGCAGCGGTGATGTAAACACGGAAGTGTGGAATGCAACCAAAACTAGTGAATAAACTCCGGTTATTTGTTCATTTTCTCAGCTGGGAAGGCGTTGTTCAACTTTATGATAGAGACACATCTAATAAGCAGAATATAAAGGTTGATGTGTGACGCTACACACTTGTGTACAGTAGATGGCGGTATGCACCTAAAGCTGTTTGCAACCCGCCAACAAAAGAAAGTAGAAGAAGAATTTCTCAGCTGTGGGAGAGAGAGAAAACTAAAAAACTCAGTTTAGGATGGACAGGAGGGGAAACGGCGAAAGAGTTGGGAGTTCGGGGAAAACAGTTCTGCCCACCAGTGATATGGCCAGTAGTTCCTGTGTGGAGGTATGACAGAAGAATGATCAATCTAAGTTTGCTGGAAAGAAATGAAAATAGGGAGGGGTTACAACTGATGGGTGAAGTATGTGCATATACAGAGGAGAACTATCGAGAATATGTACAAATTTACACAGACGGATCAAAAGTGCCAGCCACAGGGGCTACTGGAGTAGCAGTGGTGGTGCTCGGGCGTGGAGTAGGGATGAGCGAAAGAACATCAGATCGCCTGAGTGTGTTCACTGTGGAATTGTATGCCATCTTGATGGCACTGGAGTGGGTGAGGGGGGAGAGAGTAAGTAAGGCTTTGGTGTGCAGTGATTCGGCGGCTGTATTGAAGAGCCTCAGGTCGCTGGTATCACATAGCAGACAAGAGCATTTATATAAAGTAATGGCGGAGCACTCAGAGGTAAAGAAACGGGGTAGAAAGTGGGTTCCTGCACAAGTTGGTATTATAGGGAATGAGAAGGCTGACCGGCTGGCTAAGAAAGCTACGACCAGGGGGAAAATAGACATAAACATCATGTTGGCGAGATCAGAGGGGAAATCTATAGTTTGGAGGGAAAAACACAAAATATGGCAACAGCAATGGGAAAAGGAGGGAAGACGAAGACATATTTTCAATATCCAAAGCAGAGTGGGAAGTATGAGTGGAGGAGGCAGGAGGGAGGAAGAGATCATATACACCAGGTAAAGAATTGGGCATACTTATCTGAATAGTACAAAATACATAATGGGGAAACATCCAACAGGCCATTGTGGTACATGCCAAGTTCCAGAAACGGTGGAGCATGTGCTAGTGAGCTGCAGGAAGTACGAGGGGGATAGGAGGAATATGATGGAGGGACTGAGGAAAGAAGGAATAGAAGGAGGAGGAGTGAAGGAGATACTGGTGTGGTGAGAAAATGGAAGGGGCAGGAAATATTTAAGTAGGTTCTTAAAGGCAACGGGTCTACTGGGGAAAATATAGTGATGTGAATGACACAGGGGAGTAGATCCAGAAGGTGGCAGTAATGCAACGTAAAATGGATGCAAACTGCCGTAAAACCAAGAAGAAGAAGAAGAAGAAGTAGTAGTAGAAGAAGAAGAAGAAGAAGAAGGAAAAAGAAGAAATACTCAGCTGTGTTTACACATATTACAAAAGAAGAAGAAGAAGAATTACTCAGCTGTGTTGACACATATTACATTAGTGTCGGCTTTTTGTGACATTTCGTTGATGATCTTCAGCCGTAAATGGAGGAAACACACAGAAACATCCTTCGTAGGAACAGAACTAACCTGGTGACACACCTGAATCCATCTGCGCTCTATGACGGCCTCCTGGAAAAAGGGGTTTTCACCCAAGACATGATAGAAGAGATACAAGTAAGTCGGCTACGCTGATGTCTTTACATTTTGGTAATCTAAAGCAGAAATATGACGGTCTCCATGTCGCTCCTTGTCAGAGCTCTGGGACCAGGCGAGACCAGGCCAGGCAGCTGGTCCGGGATTTGGAGACCCGGGGGAGTCGAGCCTTCCCACTATTTCTGGAGTGCCTTCAGGAGACGGGTCAGCTCAGTTTGGCAGGAATCCTACTGAATGGAGCTCCTCCAGGTCAGCTGCAGCCTGCAGCACCGACACCGGTTCCCCGTCCTGTCATCCAGCCTCTTCCAGTCAGTAAGTGTGTAATATTTTTTAATTCACATCCATAATACAAGGGTCAGATTTGTGCAGTTGGTGTTTGGATTAGGTGCTATAGTGTCCACCTTCTCTAAATAGTATTAAGTTGTGAGGACCTTCTGTCATGACGTTTACTGTTCCTCCAAAGCTGTGACATCTGTTGTTAGGCTGATCAGACACAAGAGGGAGTCACCGCTCTGTTATATTAGGAGGCAGTATTAGCCAAATCTCAAAGATGAGATTATTCCATTCAGCACTCTTTCAGTCCTTAATATATAATGTCCTAATTACATCAAAGAAAAACCCAACCGTCCTACATTACACATGAACAAGCACAGATTTAAATGAAAGAGATCCTGCATTTTCAAGTTTAATGGGATGTAATAAACTCGCATTCCCTTTGATTTTATATTGAATGTTTGAACTAACCACAACTATCTTACTACACATTGCACTTTATAAATGCAAAGATAAACACTTTGTTGTGATTTGTGTTTTGTAGTTTCTCCGATGGATGTGGATAAGCAAAACAGAGTCGTCGAACCCATTCGCCCATTACCGAGGCCCAGCACTTCTCCCAGTCCATGTAAGTCACACGGGTCACTTAGATTTCTCAATGTGGTCAGTTTGTGACTAAATAAATGTATTGGTGTTTGTCTCGCAGCACCTGAGAGGGAGTACAGACCAAGGCCACAAGGCAGAACACGACGGGACAGTATTCAGGTATTTATTCTTTTAAATTGTCACTTTTGAATCTCGAATGTCATTCAGGTATTGATGCGTCTGAAGTTACTGTCTCTCAATGTGTCAGAGCTATAAAATGGACGCCAGCCCCTGTGGTCATTGCCTCATCATTAACAACATGGAGTTTCAACCTGACACTCAGCTGAGCATTCGCAGAGGCTCCAACATAGACTGTGACAAACTGGAGAGGAGATTCAAGGCACTGAACTTTATCGTTGAAGTCAAGACTAATCTAAAAAAAAAAGTAAGTGTCATTTCTTCAGTGTCTTGTCTAAAGATGTACACGTGATACGAGACTTGCAGGTGTGTTGATAACAGATTCATCCGCATTTCAGAAAATCAGACACGAGCTGTCTGCTTTGTCGAAGAAGGACCACTCACAGTTCGACTGCTGTGTGGTCATCATGCTATCCCATGGGACTGAGGTAATGCCTCTGTTGTCTTTGTTTTCCAACCATTATGGATGTAATAATGTGAATAATATAAGCTGTTAGACAAGCTTTCTTGATTACATAGCACCCAGGTTGAGGGTTTTAGTTATTTCAGTTCATCCAATGATTCATACTGAAACTCTAAATTAACTTCTCTATGTTGATTTTTTTTTTTTTTTAAATTGACATGAAACATGTAACAACCAATCACATAATCATGTCAAATAACATAATACCTGCCAATAATTAAATAATGTGGGCCTCATTCAATGTACTAAAGCTCATAATGTAGCTAGAAAAGCAGTCAGAGAGCGCAAACCTCCGCCAAATGGAATTTTCAATGTTAAAATTTCCCAAATTCAAAGTGCTGCCATATCGTTAATCTGGATCGGATCCAGACAAAATTTGGCACAATTCAGGGCAATGATCCTCCAAATATACATGTCAAATTTCAAGAGAATCGAAACGAAATATGAGTTGTGATTTTTGAAACTGGTAAATGGGGTTTCCAATGTAAACTTCCGGAATTTTTCCTGACCTTATTCTGGATCTGATCCAGATGAAATGTTGCACCCTACTAGATATGACCATCCTACAGATCACTGCATTTTTACAAGTCAATCAGATATGATCTCCAAGAGATAGGATTTTTTGAAAACGGCTCAACGATAACTGAAGGGGAAAAACGGGATCTTTTAAAAATTTTTGTATCCAGATGTTCATCTGGATCACTCTTAAAATTTAATGGAATCTAAGTTCGGTCAAGACACATTTTCTGGATGTTTTTTAGGAAGATCCCGTCAGAGGTTTCGGCGTAAACCTGCTAACGAACAGACAGACGGACAAATAGACAAACCCTGGCAAAAACATAACCTCTTTGGCGGAGGTAATAACTTGCTACTAGTGGCGTTGGAGCCATTTTAGTCCTACTTTAGTATTATTATTTTTGACCACTGGGGGGAGAAATTTACTGAGGTTGCACATGTCACATGGATTTAGGTCATTTAACGTGCTGGTTACTCAGGTGAGGGACAGCTGAGAAACAGGGTTCTTACCCTGGCCCAGACTGGCAGAGGAATCACTGAATAAAATGTACCATAAATCTGTTTTTTAAGACTCTTGTTGATAAATAAATGGGAACGTGATCCAAAGAAACACTCTTGGACCTGGATGGTTTGTATGGCCACGTGTCAGGATCATCACGTTACCCAGGATTGGCCTCCACAAGTGTAATCAGACAGTTGAGCCGTGATCTTGATTATGTTTAGCAAATAGTGTAATTACCCATGACATGATTGAAGCAGCATTAAAAAAAAAAATACTTTCAACAATTATTGTAATAATACATAAATAGGGTTGCATAAAATGTTTTTTGCAGGTTTTGAGCAGGTTGCTTCTCAAAAATAGATATAGTGGAGGGGATGGATGTTCATTTATTGAGAATACAAACCACAGCACTCTCTCAATCAGGAAAATAATATTCTATATTTTATTGAATTTTTGTGTGCTAATAATTGTGATTGTAGGTGAGTCATAACCGCTTCCCAGGAGCCGTGTACGGTGTGGATGGAGAGTTTGTTCCAGTTCAGCAAATAGCAAATTATCTCAACGGCCAGCACTGCCCTTCTCTACAAGGCAAACCCAAACTTTTTTTCATCCAAGCCTGCGGAGGAGGTGTGTAGCACAAACTTACCATGTGCCAAATCCATTCAAAAGTTGTTCAACCGGTGAGCATGTGTTTTCACCCTCCAGGTGAAAGAGACACAGGCTTTGAGGTGTCACCTGATGAGGTTCAGCCATCCGTCGGTGGCGAGGACGATCAGACGGATGCCATTCCGACGTCATCCAGCAGCGACTCTCTGAGCACGTTTGACGAACTGGACGCGCGAGCCACGCTGCCCACGCCGAGCGACATCCTGGTGTCCTATTCCACTTTCCCAGGTGTGTTTGTGGTGGACACATGCTTATTTGCTTCTTTTTTTGAGATGCGAATTCAGATCTGGACTTGCTGGGTTTGTCTCCCTAATCCTCTGAATGTCTAACAAACACAGGTTATGTTTCATGGAGAGACACACAGTCGGGGTCCTGGTACGTCGAGATACTCGACCGTATCCTCGAGGAAAACGCTGCTACAGATGACCTGGTCACAATGTTGATGATGGTGAGCCTCCGTTTTTAAATCAGAGGGAAAAAAAAAAAAAGTTTAAGCCCTCTGCTAATTTTAAATTTTTTGACTCTGCTCATTTTCAGGTGAACCACGAAGTTTCCCAGAATTCAGCTAAAGGGCTCTATAAGCAAATGCCAGGCTCTTTCAACTTCCTGCGTAAACTCTGTTACTTCCAAACCCAGCAGTCTTAGTGGAAGACTCATGCTAAACGATGAAGTTCATTGTTTAGACATCGTCCTTCAATCCAGGTGCAAAGTGTCTCAGCTTTTTGATTGTTATGAGTTTTGCTGTTTCCCGATCATGTACATTAATGTACTTCTGATATTTATGAAAATTGGTGCTTTGTTGTTTTAATTGTTGTTTTTAAATGATGTTCAAGAGATTTGCATTCCCCGAATATTTGCCAGGTTAGTTTTTTTTTACTGTAAACACAACCAATCAGGTCAGTACCACTCTGCACCAGCATCGTTATAACAGTTGTTGAATTTGCTTTGATTTATTCAAATAGAGAGAAGTGGGTTTGAATCTTCCCGCTGACGCGTCACTACTGTGAAAGACTCCTTCAGCCTCTACTGCTCAGGTTGTGTCATTCAGGACATTTGGCACGAAATTTGTGCCAATTTAAACATTCAGATGGAATCATTGGGAGCTCAAATGTGATGTGAACAAAATGTGGGAAATTCATGTTTTTGATCATTTTTGAAATTAAATGGACTGAAACTATTTGTAATAAATCATTTCAAGATGAGGACAATAATCTCCAGTTAGTATAGACTGAGAATGACACTCACTTCATCGAGAACTGGCAAACAGAAAAATGACAAGAGCAGAGTTTTCAATGATACAAAAAAAACTG
>OMNM01065529.1:6749-20828 GCA_900302745.1 Parablennius parvicornis | reverse complement strand
TTTTTTTTTTTTTTTTTTTTTTTTTTTACATTTAACAAAGGGTTAAACAAAGAACCGGTACAGACTCATGTTCTCATGCTTGTATGATCTCGGTCTCCAGTGTTTTGCCATAGAGTGCATTTCAGCATGTACCGGAGGTGGCTGTGTTCCTGTGCACTTAAGTCAGGAACAGTATTGTTGTCACTCTGACTCCCTTCTTCTCTGCTGCTCCCCCCCCCCGTACACACTCCCCTCAGTCCCTCCACAGAGTGACATTTATTAATTAAATATGGTGTACTGCCGCAGGATGTGCTTCCCTTTCCACTATCTCCAGACACTAATAATTACATTGGCATTTAGCTCCGTGATAAGCCGACCCTATGGCCTTTATGAAATGTTCCCCGGGCCCAGATACAGAGGAAAATATAGACTGATGTGATGCTATATATCGATCCATCTGCCTGTCTTCTTGCTTTTTATCTTAAGTAAAGAGGCCGCGTTCATTAGCGATATTAGAAAAAAAGAAAGAAAAAAAAAGTAACAAACACCTGACATTCCTCTCTTTTTTACATCATTAAAGCCTCAAATCCAGCTTTACTTAAAATGCTGTCTGATGTTGATTCTGGACTCAGGTGAGCTGAGAAAGAAAAGTGAATAAATGCCATCAGCCCAGAGGGACCACGGTGATTTATGGAACATACTTTCCTGTAGCCTTTAAGTTTGAACATTTATTTCCTTAAGAGTCTGTGTTGAATACTAATGGTGCATTCAGGAGAACCTGGGAAGTTCTAACTTGAGGGTCAGAGGAAAAGATGTAAACTTCTGCTGCTTTGCAGTTTTCTAAAACTACGGGATTCTGTTCTGATCTTGAATTGTGGCAGTAATAAAAGACTTTCCTCTGTTAGGATGAGGAGCAACTCGGGTCAGCTTTGATGAAACCGAGGTTTCTTGTAATGATGTCTGTGTGCATGCTTTCTTTTTCCACCGCATGGATGTTTTTCTCCCATTTCAATGATTTGTAACTTTAGTTCTGCAACACTGTTGCCCATCTGTCTGCAGTCGAGCTGCTCTTTTGAGTAAAGTGTAAAAATGTGGCATAATGTTTGGTCTCGGAAACAGCGAGCACAAGAAGAACTTTTCATTACTATTTTCTTGACTTCAACTGAAAGCGCAAATGTCATTATTTTCCTAGGAAATTACATTATTTCACAATAGGAATTTCAATCCTCAAGGCAACCAGAAAGCAGCGATTTTACTGGGAAAATGGAACATATCTGAAACAAATTTGACGTCTCGCTACTTGAAGGCCCTTGTGCATCCACACTACAAAATGGTATTTCTTAATGATGGTTTCTTACTGTTGCAGCAAGATAGTTGGACTTTAATACCTGTGGATTTGTAGTTTGCCAGCTGAAAATCCAAATCTGTATAACTTAAGTCCACATGTAATATAGTCCTCACATGTATCATTTCATCCATTTTTTGGCTTATGTGGATGATGACACTACATTTATTGACAAGCAAGTTTTGACTCAAATATTGAACCACTAATCCCACAAATGCAAAATAAAGCATGGAGCCACATGAAAAGTATTGACTTTATTAAGCATTGTCAACACAGAGATATTTGTGCCTCGTTTAAAAAGTTCAACTTATAATACTAACTTCAGATAGACCAAAGCCTCTTTCTTGAAAACCTTGAATATTGATATTAATACTATTGTATTATCGTGTCTTTGCTGGATAATGTTCAAAAGCGCCCAAAAAGAATTAAACCAATTTATTTACGGCAATATCTACAATGAGTAAAGTAATAGCAAAGGCATGTAAAATTTACGGACTTGTATTCATGTTTAGACTTTGTGAAGCAGAAATCACACTTTAATCAGAGTTTCTCACATTAGAGATTATGCTTTTAAAAATAAACTCAAGAAATAAAAATGCTGTTTTCTAGTAAAACATCAGTACTACATAGTAAACACATCTTGATCCAAACGGTCATAATCTAACGGAATCTAGTATACTTGAAAACAAATCTCAGTCTCTGTGTTTGCATATTGCAGCTTTTAAGTCTGACCAAAAACTACTTGCTACTACTGATATGCTGGTTGTGTCTGTAGGATATTTGGAAAATGTCTCACAGTAGAGCAAAGTGTTGTGGTTTTAATAGGGTGCTCTATTTTTTAGTACTCTTACCTTACTGCTTGAAAATTGAGTCCAGATATTTAGAGAATTATGTAAAATACATTTCCTTCTCATCAGCCGGTTGATTCAGCAGTTCAGTTTTCCAACAAACCACCAACACAGTCGACCCAGATCAGTATAAACATAAAAGCAGCAGTCTGAATGGCCGGACCGGTAAATTAGTGCCATTATTCATAACCCTTACATTAAAACAAAGTTTTTCTTTGTGCAAAAACCAAACAATTACTACTGATAATAACTATAATCTTAACATGTAACTAATTTTAATGATACCGTCTGGTGTGAAATAAAGTGAAATGTCCCCAAAAAACTGTTGCGTGATGCATGTTTGTACAAAGTCAGTTTGCCATGGTTGGCGAACCACATTGGATCCTGTTGGGGGCCGGTTTTGGCCCATGGGCCTTATGTTTGGCACCCCTGGAATGAATGAGTGATGGGAAAAACTCAGCTCGTGCAGTATTTCTATGAAATGGTTATGGCTCAGCAGATCCAAGTTAAGTTGGGAAAAAAAAATAAAAAAATCAGAGTATTAAGTTTGATTATCCTCCACATAATTGCCTTGCCTCAGGTGGGCTAATCAGCCCGGTACATTGCGCGATTATTATATGGGTTATCATCTACAGCTGTATCAATTGATGCTTAAGTCACAATTACTGTAAACATGCATTTAGTTTGCAAAAGCTCCCTCGCTGTAGATACATCTTTAATAAGTTGTCGATTTTTCTTTCTCTTGTCATTCACTCTTTTGTCCCTTGTCTTTCTTCAGGAGAGAGAATCATACAGCAATATTTCTCTATTCGTATTTGCGGCACATTTTACCCCTTCGCAACTCTGGCTATTCCTCACAAGTCGATGCAATAACTTTCTCTACAGCCTAGATTTGAAATCTCCTCTGCTGGGGTAGAATAATACCGTAATTTCACAGAGCGGCGCCAGGCAATCACTCAAGGTTTGCCTGAATAATCTCTGATCACCAAATTAAACTCCAGCTTCCAGCCTTGCTTGTTCCATTATGGTCATAGCTGAGAATACCAGCCTGAGCTTGGAATTGGACCAGGGGACCCGGGGGGAATGTATGTACCGTTACCCTTCAGTATCAGCTGAGATGACCAGTGTTCTTGATACCTTGGGAAATCTACCTCTGACTTCTATTATGTTGGTCGATGTTTCTGTCCTCCTCTGTCAAAGGGCCTGAAAGGCGATCCGCAGCGGGTACCTTTCTATCTGAACAACATGCTGTACCTCTGTGTTTGCTGCTGCTTACTCCGATAAAGGCCATAGGATAAGAGGCCAAATTAAGTGACGGGAGACACTCCAATGCAGTGAACTGGCATCGACGGCTGCGGCTACATCACATGTGCAACTGTGCACGCGTGCATGTGTACATCCAGTATGCACACACATGCCTTATGTGCTGATAATGTGTGGGAGTCGTAATATTTTCACTTGTGTGGGCTCATGGTAATAGATGTCTCATCTTTTTGTTTGTGCTGTTTCCACATATTTGCAAGGTGATACATTTCATAACTCTGACTAGAAACCCAATATTCTCATGCCAGGTAGATATAAGTGGTATTTGTAGAACCGTGCCTCTGGGACTCACTGGATCGATCAAATAACATAGCACAGTATATAACCATGATATTTGATCTTTTCTGTCTTATAAGGCAATATCTTTGCATACAGTTTTAACGGCCCCTGGGTTGGTTTGACTACATAAAGTGTGGTGCTTATTGCTGAGAACCGTTGGTGAATTTTCATGTAACAAGGTGAATAAGTGGGGAAATTGCAGTTCAGAAATAGTCCTGCCATATGACAAATTTCATAACATGACTTCTGCTGGGAAAAAAAAAAAGCTAAGTCTTTTAAGAAGGCTTATCGCTTATTTCATTGTGCTCCGTTTCTCAGTGATGTGGCTATTGTGGCTTATCATGCTAATTTTGTAACCTTCACCTGTAGAGGGTTGATGAAACGATGAGTCACACACAACAAGAACAATGAATTTCTCTTTTGAGCTTCAAGCACAAAGCTGCCTGCAAGTTTCCTGAAAAATGTCTTATTTACACAATTGACTGTAGATGTAATTTTCATATCTTAGATCTTCATTTCATGTAACAGTGCTAATGGTAATTGCATCACAAATATTCAATCTTGTTGGGTTCTTGGTGAGGCGATATACTCGAAAGTATGTAATGCCTGGTTCCTCTACTTGTAAATGTCTACATACTGTTGTTACTTAGTGTGCCCTTAAGGTACAACATAGAAAGGTTTTCTTACTATCAAGCCATGTTTATTTCATTGTAAAGATCTTTAACAATGTGTCAACATTATTAAAGGGTTCAATTAATGATGCTGTAAAAGTGTAGCTTCGCAAATGTCAAGTATCTTTAATCAGCCATGATTGAACCACCAGCGTTAGTTTGCGCAGTTTTATTAGAGGGTTATACTTTGATTTTTGTGAGCTAACTCAGCTTCTGTAATTATAATGTAAGCATATGCATGGAAACTAACTGTGATTGTGGGAACCTACTGCTGATGATGGTGCCAGATGTTGGTGTGACGGGAGGAATTAATGCTCCTAAGACAGATGGTTGATTCATCCTGATAACAGAGGGATATTTTTAATTTATTGTCCTTTAAAAAAAAAAAAAAAAAAAAAAAAAGATGAAGGTTGGCTTAACTATTCAATGTCACTTTCCATCCCTTTATCTCATTATTATGGAGGAATTGAAAAAAAAATTTCAGATTCTGGTGATGAGGGGAAATCCATTTGTGGGAGGGGCATGACCAGCACCGGTAAAAGTGAAATAGAACCTTTTCATAGCCTTTTGGGGTCAATGTACAATGGTGTTTCGAGCTACTGAACATGCAACTTTTTGGAAACTGCACCCAAAGTAGAACTTTATGAAAACGATCCGTCACCCTGTAAACATGGGAAAACGCAGCTTTTTGAAAATGGTTCAACTCCGTCTCAGTTTAGGTGGTGGAAAAGGCATCTTTTTGAAAATGCTGCTTCTGAGCATACTACGCACCACGGTTGTAATGAATATTTCTTCTGCACACAGGTCGAGTAGATGGACAATAACAGGAAAATGCGGCCTCCAGAGTGTCCTGACTCCCAGTCCATATACTCCTGGGACTTTTTATTGTTAATGTTTATAGCGTATTGTTCTCTGCAATCAAGCAACCAACAGTGCCAACTTGTGGACTGGCATGCTAACTACACTGAATTTCAAAACGTTGCCATGTAAATGCAAAAACAATGCGTTTTCACTTGAGGCATTTTGTCAATGGAGCCTTAGACTGAGTAGTAAAAGGAGGAGCATCAGCTAATTTTTGAGTTATTTGTCATCACTTGTTTTCTGGATCTAAACCAAAACAAAAAAAATATCCTCAAAAGATTTTTTAATGGGTTAACCTAGAAATTCGCCATACAGTTGGGTAGTGAATAGCACTCTTGCCTCACAGTGAGAATATGTTTGGTTTGAATCCAGGAACGTTTTGTTTTGTTTTTTTCTGTGTGGGAGTATACATATTCTTTCTGTCCATGCGTTTCTCTCAGCCCAGTTCCCGGCTCTTACAGTTTAAAAATATGATTGTGGTTGGGCTGTATAATAAATAAAAAATGTACCAATATTGTGATATAGAGATGGGCAATAAACATATGGCTGTCATTAGATGAGGGTGTAATATTATAAAATGTTCATCTCATCAGGGAGCCACAGGCTCAGTTACCATATTGTTACCTCATTTAGTGATAGTCACTGACCTAAATGACATTTGTTATAATTACATCTAATTACTCTAAACCCGCAGTGCATAACTCTCGCTATGATTAGGCATATTTATCAAAACAACGTGGCGCTCTGCTATAATCGACTCTGTAGTGAATATAAAAGGGTTAATAATTAGTTTTAAACATTGAAACTCTGGTGAAGTAACTCAAGTCAGCATTAAACCTAATCTGTTGAGTTAGTAAGAATTCCGAGTTTTTTCTGGCCCTAGCTTTATTCAGTCAGTCAGCTTGAATGCAAATGATGGTCAGGTGTATGCAATTGTCCTGCAATGTAGCTTGAAGAAACTGCACAAAAGTGCACCATCAGTAACAAAAAGTAGGCAGAGTACTCCAAAACAAACTGTGAACTTCAACCTCGACAAAACTCACATGCAGCTCATTTACTGTGCCGCAAAAACACTTTGCAGTTTAGCTTTGAAAAGGCTACCTAAGCACAAAAGAACTTTGTGCCATTCACATCGGCGGTGATTCACAGCACCTGCCTTCCGGTCCCCGTGTCCAGATCCACAGTTGTGTTTATTAGCTTAGCTTAATTGTGCATGGTATCTAAAGGTCAGCGCCCGCTGTGATACATCGCTGCCAAAATGGCTTCCAGGGGACACTGTTTCAGATGAATAAACACTGAAAGCTGAACCAACTTCCACCCCTCTGTCACCATCCTTTACCTCCCAATGTGCAGCAGCGTCACAGTCAGCTTTTTTCAGGCCTAGCACAAGGTCCTGTGACTGATGGGCATCCACCGGTACGCACCGCCTCGCTGGCTTCCATTTTAGCTGGCGAAAAGGCAGCAGATTAATTCGCTTGTCAATTTTTTCCGCTTTCCTTTTTTAAAAAAATGTATTTATTTTCTGCAGGAGCCTATGTTTATTGAGATGGGAGGAATGATGCGTTTTGTCCCCGAGTGAATTAAAACATGCAGCATATATCTGTTTAACCACCGCCTTTCTCATGATGAATGATATTTGACTTCTATAGGCAGTAAACTTCTTCCATTTGCCTGTAAAAGCTGATTTAATGAGGAGGGTGGCTTGAATAGATAAGCAGATATGGCAGCGGAGATTATTGGGAGGTGAGCTGAATGGGGAGATGGACGATGTGCAGTTTATTATCAGTTATGTAATACACTTTTTATAAGCTCATACCTGTGGGGCCGGCAGGCACTCTGCACTAGATGTAAGATTACAAGCTTGTGTGCATCCTAAGATATGTGTCAGGATGTATACATGCTTTAGAGGAGATGTGCACATTTGTGGTACTCTCCATGTATTAGGTAGTATTAAGAATTTACAATAAAAGAAAAAAAGTCTCTTATGGTGAGTGCTCTGTAAAGAAAAGAAGGAGGCTATTTTTGAGTGCATGTTTGATTCATTTTCTCGATGTACACATTTAATGTCTTTGTCTTCCGTGTCACAGTTAAACCAATTTGTGCTTTGAGTTGTTTGATCGATGAAAGGTTTAATGACCCCTCCTCTTACCCCCAGGGTTTGTTGGACGGAGGCCATCAAATGGATCTCACCAAGTTTCGACACACACTCTGGGACATCCTGACGAGAGGAGACAGCGTCAAGGTGAGCTACATCATTCTTTATTCCACCGCCCACTGGGTATTCTTGTTTTTCTTTCTTCCATTTATATATTGTCTATTCTTCCTTTCCATCCGCTGTTCAATGTTTTATTTATTTCTACTTTAACATGAGCATTCTGTTTTTCTTTCTGTTAGTGGGATATCAAAGTAGAAGTGCACATTTTATTCGCAAAGCATAAGAATCTGAGTTTATTAATCATCAAATGGGGGTCCTTAGATGATTGGTTCATAACTGTCCAAAATTGTAGCTCTTTTGTGATGTGTATTTATCAAAAGTAGCCAGAAAGAAAAAAGCTGTGAGCTGGTTAAAGCGTCTTGGTTCATGTTGTCCGATCCAAAAGAAGAAACGTTGTCGCTGCGGACGTTATTGATGGTTCTGATTAAAAGATGCAAAAAATGTACAGAGTGTCTTTTTGTGTGTGGAGAACAATCACTGAACTTTAGAACAAGTGAAAATGTCTGTTTACGTGACATAAATGCCAAAAAAATGATTTCGTTTTCATGTTAGGCTATATAGGAGCTGCTGTTGGCTCGTGTTTACTGCTGCCTGTTCGAGTGACTCAGTAGTCCACCTTGTGGTGTAAATGTGTATGTGAGACTGAGCTGACTGAGGTAAGTTGGATGATCAGCTGACTTTGGAAGCTACACAAGCAGAAAATCAAGAAATGTCTTTGAGATGATATTAGGAAATTATATCTGGGGCACAGTGAATTCGTTCAGATTATATTGATTTACTTTAAATAAGAACATCACATACTACACCTTCAATCAATGACAATATTACAAAAGTCAAAGTACGATTGATAAATGCATGTTACAAAAAGTTGTTTTTTCACATTAATTATTTTGTGTGTGTGTGTTCTTTTTTAAAATGACTTTCTGTGGCATTATATCTTTAGATTGTAATGTCATCTCCCAATTTCACCTTTTAACATCATGGAGTAAATCACTGACATTTACAATGTTTTTTAGCTCGGATCTCTGTAAGATTGAATAAAGCTTCCCATCTGTGCCACATTTCTTTTAGTCGTGCATAACACCTGGGGTGTCAAACATAAAATACAGACATTTTCATTATGTATAGTCTGTGCCACCACAAAGAAAAGAGGAAAGTTTAAATTTAAAGGTTATTATGTCACTATTTTCCTGGTCTCGCCCTCTAATGATGAAATTGGGATGCATGTCTCCCGTGAACTAAAATATATTTGACATCCCTGGATTGAACGTGTACATACAAAACACTTTTGAACAAAAAGCTGCCGAGAGTTCCATGCCAGGCATCGGTATCTCCACTCGCTCTGTGCACTATCCTCCAGGAACAATGTAGAGACAAGAGTATAACACAGATAAGCTGAAAATGAGGAAAAATTGGGTTCCTTTAACTGAAGTGTGCAAGAGCTTGATTACTTCACAGTTGTAAATGTAGCTGTCACCACACAAATTACTTCATGATACTTTAGCTGTGTTTTTTTTTTTTTCTTCTTCTTTTTTTTTCCTTTTTCAGCCCGTGTTCATTCGGGTCGCTAAATTGCTGGCGTATTTCTCCGAGCGCCCGCTTTTATAAACTACGTGTTTTCATCTGACAGCCAGGGCCTAAAAGAAAATGTCCGCGTCCCTCCATCTCCTGAACTGAGGCTGTGGAGAGCACCCGATACCATCCTTTCATTTCCGCTCCTCCAGATAAAAAGATGAGAGTAGGGGGAGGAGGACGAAAGTGAGGCCTATCGCTGGGCAGCAGTGATTGAGTCCCTTCACTAAGCCACAGCGAGAATCTGCTCGAATAACCCACTCCGCCGATAAGAAGCTAGTCATTTCCATAGACAAAAAAACATTGAGGTTCAGATTAGATTTCACCATCCGCCTGGCTTATCTCGGTGTTGCTCCATCATAGAATGTGAATTATAAGGAAAAGTCCTGTCCCCCTCCCCATCTTTTCACGAAAAAACACCGCCGAAATACATATGAACTCCAAATGGAGCGCTTCCATCTGCACCGTCATTGTCAGCAGTCGTAGCACTGGTCTGATATTTGATGTCCATCAGAATTGCCAAGACTGACTTTTAAATTACCATCCCGAGAAAACCAGTTGTACTGCAGATAGATTCTGCTGCTCACTCAATAAACAACCCCATAAAAACCTGACAAAGCATCCATCTCTCTATATTTTTCGTAGTTCAGTTCGGCGCGAGCCTTGCTCGTGATTGATACGTTGGACGAAGCAGAGATCTGTTTTTGTGCGCTGTAGAAGTACCAGGCAATCTAAATTGCTTGGAAATATTTGCGCGACGTGTGATTGCCCTTGAAGACTTGCGGTAAGGCGGCAGCTTTGAGCCTTTATTTTCCTTCAGTCTTTATTTGGACCGTCCATTAGCTTTCGCCAAAGTAGGTGCTTGTCCTTTTCTCCGTCCAAAAACAAACCACAGTTTGAAATCCCAGAATATTGGAATAACAAAAAAAGGCTTAACAAGCCAGAAATAAAATAAAAAGGGACAGGAGTGAAATAGAAGAAACCAAACAAAACAAAGGGTGTTTTGCCTTTGAAATGCATTGAGTGTTCTTTTTATTTTACTTCATCTTGGTTTTTCAGACGGGAGTCAACAGAAGTGTCCTGTAATGACCCTTGGTGGGTTAGCAGGTGTTAATTTTCAGTGAGCCTCAAGAGATTACAAGTCACGAGTGTTTCTTTTAACTGAACAAAGGGCTCAGAACATAGAGTTTTACTCCTGTTGTGGTTAATATGCTATTTATTTTTGGACATGGAGCAAATCAGTATATCCTTCAAACTGTCATTGTACCAATACAAAATTGTCCTGCTGGCTCTTGAGGTTTTGAGTGACCACAAATAGATTTTGTAAGAGTTTGTCGAGGTATGTTAGAAATATCTCATGGACAAGGTAAGACATGCTCCCTGTATTGGATTAGCCACATGTTGTTGTGTTCTTCTGTCATTTTACCCATACAGTTGGGAAAGTGAAGCTTTGCAGGTCTCTCAGGTTTTCTACTGGCGTGTTAAAGTCGATAGGTTCATCATATTATACAAATGGAACAAGCTTGGGAAGTGCTTTGTAATTTACTGGTGGGAACCTGATGTTAAAAGGTTGTGAACTGAGCATTTGATTTTCCATACTTTTTCGTTTCTTGCTCTTTAGTGTATAATCAAGTATCTTTGTCACATCTTAAAGGCATACATTCGACTCAATTATATGCAGCACTATTGATTCTCTTATAGTCCTCAATCAAAAAGTCCTGATCAGTGCCTGAGAGACTGGGCTACAATAAGGCTGGTGACAGAGGTGACCTTTTCACGCAGACACAAAGGGACTGGGTGTAATTGTGTTATGCTTGAAGCCTTGCGCAGTAGCTGTAGCAGCTTAATGGCGTGTTTTCATTCCACACTCCACACCGTGCTTTCGTCCTCCACATAATGCATATCCTGGCAACCGCGGGCGTCACGAATACAGTGGCCATGACAGCGATTTCCGTGTCGAAAGCAAACGTGGCTAATGAATCACCGAATCACTTATGCCACCTAATTAGGAGCTAATTATTCTGTCCTTTTTTTTCCTCCCCTAATTTTATTATAACTTTAACCTGCCCTTCCTTGCCTTGTCAGATGGGTTGCCATATTGCTGCTGGCCTTAGTTACTGGACAAATTTGGTCATACAAGGTTTTGTGCGTCCCACCCAAATCTCTCGTGTCTACTTTTCTCTACTTTAATCTTTTCCATGAGACAGATTTCTGGGAATTTCTTTTCATGTCAGGAGAAAGTACTAAAAGGTTGGTGATCTTTGCAAATAGATATCATTGGTTATATTGGCAGTAAATAACCCAGTCGTTGAGTTTAAATGTTAAAAGTGAGACCCTGGTTGGAAATCTTGAATGTACGGTCTGTAATTTACCCCACAATAACGCCAACTAACTGTCAGTGTTTTGACACTGCAACATTCCCATTGATAATCGACAATGAAAATAGAGAGACGTTTTAGGAAAATCGGGGAATCTGCAATAGCAAAAAGCGTGCTCCAGAGTGCAGCAGAATTAGAGAGGTTTTTTTGGGATTGGGGGCTCTGGTAGTGGAGCCTGATGCGCTGTAAGGGGTACATTTGTGTGAACATTTAATGAACCCCCTGCTGGTTTCCCTGTCGCACCCTCTTGTAAAAAGGCCTAAGCAAACCCGACATCAAGAGCATTCGGGGGACTCTTCATTTATCTATCGCAGCACATTTTTTTCCCTCCCCCTCTCCCCTTTTTAGGCAAAGACAACTTTAGTGAATATTTCATGGGGTATATTGCCTCACTTTCAGTGTGTCGCGCAGGCAGAGTGGCACGTGATGACGACTGACAGGCCCACACGCCGACGCCGTCTGCTAGGAGACAGCCTTTTCTTTTTGGTCTGTCCTCCTGACACTCCTACTCCTTTTCCCCTCCCGTTTTCCTTCTGTCACAGACAACAGCTCCTCCGGCCCGAGAGTCTGGCTGTTGATCAATCCGCTGCTTCTTTAAATTTTAGTATGACTACAGAACTTCTGCTGATCCATCTGATACTGTTAGTTAAAATGCCAACATATGGATGCAAATCTGCTTTTTCACAGACTGCAGCATTTATAGCACTAAATGATGTGATTACCCGCTTTAAAGAGCATACAGAAACTTTACTTCTTGCCGTTTTGCCAACTTTGTTTACATAAATTGAAAAACTTTTCAAAGAAACTCTTTTTTCTCTCTCTCAACAATAACACAAGATTCTTGAGGAAAAGTGTTTAGCATGTTCTCCTCACACAGAGAAGACTCCGGTTTGATTCCAGGATTTTTTGGAGGAGTTTGTATATTCTCCTTATGCATGTCTTCAGATGCCTCCTGCACTTGGGAGCTGTTGTTGGCGTAATTTTTGTGAAGGATTTTGTGTATGTATGGTTGTTTGTAGACTGCCGCTCTGTCCACCGTGTCCTTACGATCAAGTGCCTGCAACCTTGATGTTTTTTGAAAAGGCTGGATGAAGATGGATGAATGGACTTCTTGAATAGATATTCCTTTTTTAACTTTTTTTTTTTTTTTTTTTTTTTTTTACAGCTGACCTCAGCTATCCTTTCACTCATGCACGACACTGGTATGAGAAGTGAAGCCGTGAATTTTCGAAATAATGCGAGCAAATAAACACTTGTGTTGATCCTTTCAGTGTTGCTCAAACTCTTGTGCCAACCTCTCAGTGTGAAATCTCTCAAGAGCAAGCTTCAATGGATGCCTTCGCTGTCATTGGAAGACACACTTCATTTCCCTCCCCAACATTCAATTTCATGGACAGATGAGAAAATGCTGCCTTTCCATGCCATTTACGTAGATTTGACAACCCTACAGTATGCTCACTTTGCAGCCACCACTCTCTCTCTCTCTCTCTCTCTCTCTCCTTCTCTTATTTAATAAACACTGCGCTTGCTTGACTTACAGTAGGCTTCCGCCTTGCCCTGCTCAGTGTGACGAGCAGCTGAGTGGTGTCAGAGTTGCAAGGGGTGGCTCTCTTGCTCTGTTGTGACAACATTCGTTTGATGTTGAAGTGGTAGTCTCTCGCCTGCCATGCTCTCCTCTTCCGCTCCTCTACTTTTCTTGCTCCTGCTCGGTCTGGATCCCACCGCTGTGGCACGTCATCAGAAGCCAACTGGCATGACCTGAAAGTGTTACGGCGTCACGCAAGCTGCCATTTCCCTCACAGCTGATAGCCACCCGAATATGCACACACACACACGCACAGACGCGCGGCGGAGCGGCGCTTTTTTTTTTTTTTTATCTAAGTGAAGACACCTTAATTGGCTCAATCTCTTGTCTGAACTTGGGTCCCAGAATATAGCAAAGGGTGCCAGTGATGTATGAAAAAATAATTGTGCTTGTGTGTGTTCTTTTCCCTTTTTTTGTCCGTGTGTTTTCATCAAACAAACTGAAATATGAATCTGCCATATGTCCATGAAAAATACTGCTTACCATTTTCAAAGTCAAGTAGTCTGCTGAAACAAGCTGCTGCTGCTGCTGCTCTCTCTCTAATGCAGAGATTCTCTCACAAACCAACAAATGCATCGTTTTGACCCTATTATACCATTTAAAGTCTAAACCTGGTTATCCAGAAGACGTGACTCACGCAGTAAAAAGGTTTGAAATGTGCCACTGGAGTTACAATTGTAGTCTCTCTCTGTATCAAACATTATTTCAGCTCATCCCAAGAAATAAAACATGATAACATGTATTATCAGACAGGAACATCTTCTCCTCGTGGAGGATTTTGTTAGGATGTGCCATTAAAATTAATCAAAAGATTGACTCGTTAAAAACCGTAGTGACTCACTCAGTCGCTCTTCTCGTTGCGAGCTTCAGATACAGAAGAGGAAAGTGCCAGCAGGCACGTATGGGATCAGGAAAAAAAAGGAAACCACTCAGGGCTTCTTTGTCCTCTGTTTGAACAGTGTCGCGGGGGGTGCTGGGAGGGGGAGGAGTCGGAGGAGGAAACCAGGGGGAAAAAGATGAGGA
>OMNM01065528.1:0-19706 GCA_900302745.1 Parablennius parvicornis | reverse complement strand
GATTAAAAAAATTTATTTTATTTCATTTAAACTCATGGTTACCTCCGCCAAGGAGGTTCTGTTTCTACCAGGGTTTGTTTGTTATCAGGATTATCAAAACCTCCTGAGGGGATCTTCCTAAAATAAATCAGAAGATGTGTCTGGACCAACTGAGATCCATTAAATGTTGAGAGTGATCCTGATAACCATCTGGATACAAACTAATATCAAAGATCCTGTTTCTCCCCTTTACTTATCATTGAGCCACTTTTCAAAACATCCTCTCTCTTGGAGATCATATCTGATTGACTTGTAAAAATCCAGTGATGTGTAGGATGGTCATATCTAGTAGGGTGCAACATTTCATCTGGATCAGAACCAGAATAAGGTCAGGAAACATTCTGGAAGTTAACATTGGAAACCCCATTTACCACTTTCTAAACATCACAACTCAGAGAATTTAGTTTGATTCTCTTGAAATGTGACTTTTATATTTGGAGGATCATTGTCC
Organism: Parablennius parvicornis; assembly: GCA_900302745.1. Lineage (NCBI taxonomy): Eukaryota > Metazoa > Chordata > Actinopteri > Blenniiformes > Blenniidae > Parablennius > Parablennius parvicornis. Next base: position 19,216 of record OMNM01065528.1, on the reverse strand, counting down.
TGGATTGTGATGAATTTAATCTGGTTCTGATCCAGATTAACGATATGGCGGCACGTTGAAGTTGGGAGATTTTAACATTGAAACACCATCAGGAGGTCTGAGCTCTCAGTGATTTTCTAGTTTTAAACAGGATGTTCATGTTTTATATTTTTGTCATTCAAAGTTTTGCTCTATTTTGATAATTTTTTTAAATTTTCAAATAATTAAATGTTCACAGCTTCATGTGGTTCGGTTGCTTTCACGCTGCTCGTTGAAGAGCCGACAAACCGCTGGACAACATCACGCAATTACAACAGCGGCTGGTTTGGGGGCGCTGTCGCCCAAAACCAACACCGAGAGGAAGAGAAGCAGAATAGAAACATGGATCACTGATTGGCAGAAAGCAGAAACCCCGCCCCTTTTTGAAGGTTAGACGTTCTCCGCTAAGTGTGAGACGTACGTTTAGCAGCATTTACTTTGGTTCTAAAGGCCAACATTTATAAATTAATAAAAAGCTGTGAAACGACTAACTGCTATCCGATGAGCTGGTAGTTCTTGTTTTTACAGTCGGTGCAGAAACCACCAGCTGAAGGATCGATTGATTCACTAAACCTTGACGTTCTGATGTCGTCAGTCAGGTTCAGTAACAAAACCACAGACATGACTACATACATTGTACCTTCATATTTTGTTAGTTTTGTTTAATGTCACACTATTGTTTGCTCTGTTTTGATGCTTCATCAGCGACAACACTAACAAGACAAACAGGTCAAGTCATGTGCTTTAGTTCTGCCGACAACAACTGAAGCGTGACGGAGTCAACGGAGCCGTTCAGCAAACTGCTTTTCTGTGTGTCAGGATGAAAACCGGCAGCAACCACACTGACTTCTGAGATGAACCGTCGACTACAAACATTTTCCGAAAAAGATTTTCAACCACTGATGTTAACCCAAAAGGGAAAAAGAGCAGTGTTCAACTGTGGGTTTACAAAGTAAAAGAACTACAAATTATTTCAGATATAAGGACAACAAAAAAGGTTTTGGTTAAAAATTCCCTCCGACTGTTCACAACCTCAATATAAGAGCCACTAAACTGAGATGCAGGAATCATCTGTATCTTTACGTTAGTGTAGGAATATGGCAGAATAAAGTTGTATTGTTGCTTTTCAATGAAACAGCTAATCGTTGCCAAATATTGCATATTCAAAGGTTGAATTCCAACTTTTAAAAAGTGCCTAACATTTCGCTCAGAGCTACACTGTTGATATCCTATCAACGACTTTTAGACGACGAACAATAACAATAGCATTTTCAATAACTTTCAAAACTGCAATATTGTAAAATTTAAACTCTCCATCCATAATAACCCATAAAACCTGATAATTGATAATGTCTCATGTATTTCATTAAGCGCTTCATAGATTTAATTCTCTCTCTTGAAGCGATCACCGGCATCAACAGTGTCTGCATCATCTCCTGCAGCCATGTTTTTGCCAACCATTTCTAACCAGTATGTCCACTTGGCGTTAGCTCACCGTAATTAAAGGAGGGGCAACAAAAAAGAAAGTAAAAGGAGTCAGAAGAGAAACAACGTCTGGGCACATTAAACTAGTTAGTCTGGTCTGAGAAAAGAAAGCTTGTGCCTTTAATCATCCTCGTCACAGATGGACAGACGTGACAGTAATAATTAAGCTCTTCTATTTCTTTAACGACAACAACGCAGCCACGACACTCTTCACTGACACTCGGTTTATCAACCAGGACAAAAGGTCACGACCTTTACTGAGTTGACTGGTTGAGCAACCAGATGTTTTCACGTTCGTCCCAACTAGAGGATTCTTCCCTTTTCCCTGTGATTTCTTACTATCAGCTAAACTCTGACCTCATTTAGAAAGCGAGCATGAAGGATGCTTAATGTAATGAGTGTTGACAAAAATAAACATCCATAGCGATGCTGCCCGGCTGAACACATCTCAAAGCCCTCAGCAGTTGTTACAGGTATGAGGTCATTCCTGTTTAAAGCACCTGAAGGCATGTTGGAGTCTTTTCCTCTCCAGTCAATCAATCAATCAATCAATCAATCAATCAGAGGATCGACAGTCAGGTTAACAAGTTCAAAGCTCGGCTGGTTAAGCGTCTTCCAGTGAAGTGAGACAAACAGAAGGAAGTTTCGACTGTTTCGATTTGAAAAAAAAAAACAACAACCAAACCAATTGTGATCTGAACGCACAGCTGACAGCCGCTGCTGCTTCAGACGTCACACACCTTGTTTCATTCTGCAGAATCGAATCATGACTGAACCAGGATGTAGCCGACGCCTGCTTGATGCCTCTGACCTGTCTGGTGGCGTCGGTTTAATATTAACAGAATTCCTGCAGCTGTCATTCAACATCCAGTCACTATTCACTTTAGACGTACTGAGGCTGCAGATATTTATATATATAAATAAATAAAACTAATAAATGTTAACATATTAATCGATTTACAGCAGTTTTTTTGAAATGTAGCAATTGAACCAGTACAGATGACAGAATAATTTTTCATATTTTTTCTGTATGTTTGTGGTTGATGACAAACTCTAATCTGCATATTTTAGCTTTTTATCTTCATTTTCAGCATCTGTGTTATTACTGTGTTAACAGACGTCGCTTTTCAGAAAGTTGCAGTGTAAACGCGAAACTTTTCTGACACAAAAATGCAAAAACGATGCGTATTGACTTGAAACGTTGTTTAAAAGTGTCACTCAGTATCACTAACGGTCCGACCCTAATAGACCCGTTGGAAGGTTTGACGGATTGTACAAACTAAGCTGACCCACCGAAAGCCTCGGATCCTGTTTTAAACACTTTCACCTGGAGTGTCTAAATATGACTTGGCTTGTTTGGATGGAGACTTTAATGTTGACAGATACTTTCCTCATGAGACCTTCTGAGCTGCTGCGTCGTCTCTGATGAGTCACAACAAACTCAACAAGCAAATACATTAAAAGCGATGGGAAAAGCATAAATGAATAAGGATGTGAATGTATTTCAGTATTTATTTTGGTTTTGTTTTGCACTCTGTTGTTTATGGAATATAGAGGGCAGATGTAAGCGTTACGTTTGATTCTATATCACGACGGTCTTGGAAAGCAGAGGTGTAAACACGGATTGTGAGACGATTACAAAAAAATCCCCGTTGAGTTGAACTGAGAGGTAAAAGTCATTTTTACAACATCTGGTTGGTTTAGCTTCGAGGTCGCAGCGTCCCCGACTAATAAACACGTGTTGACGTCTGCTTTTGTACACGTCCTGTTAAGCAAACAAATGAAAGTCGTCAGCTTCATTTCACTGAAGTGAAAAACGTCGTCATGCAACAGAGTGCAAATACTTTCCAACCCGAGCATGGCCGGGGGGCGATGTACTGTAAAGCGCTATCTTTGACATCTCAGCATCCAGGAGTTATTTTCCTGCAAAGGTAATGCAGTTTTTAAACTCATGACTTGAGTCGTTGTACAGGTTTCACTGTTGAAAGAAAAGCCTCCATTTCAAGTATTGTGTTCCCTTCAATTCATCAAAAATCAAGATACTGAAGATTTGTCACCAGTGGACTGGTGGCAAACTTTCAAAATTTGAGACAAATAGATATTTAATGGACTTAAAGAAAAAGCGATATGTACTGGACTACTGAGCACACCTGAACATGAGCCACAGCCACCACATGTAAAAAGAAAAAGAGAAAGAAAAGGCAAGTCAATTACAGCAAAAATACAAAAAGACTGAGGGTTTTATCTCTGTTGGTAAAATGATTCTGAGGAGAAAGACTTTACTCTGACGACGACTGGTCAGCCATGGAGCAGGTTGGCGTTACGTGATGCGCCTGAACGCATCTCCCAGGGCTGGACGAGGCCAGGACGACAGAAATATCACTTTTAACTGGAAGCAGAGGCTCAAAACAGCGCAGATGCAGGCGGAGAGAGAATCTGATGGCCTGACGCTCATTAACCCTTAAAAACCCAGAAATCAGCAGCATCGCTGTTTAAGCCGCAGGGTTCAAAGCGGGAGGCAAAAGTAGAGGCGCATCGTCTGGAAATTACGGTAAACTGCACCTCATGGGGGGAGGACTGTACTTGTGGAGCGATCGGAGTGTGTTTGATGATTATCCACCATTTCAACTCATAAACGTGAGATATGTCGTCTCCAATGACGCCATAACATTCTTTGTTTGAGTGGATGTTACAGATAAAACAACGATTTCATGTGAAAACGAAAACCTTTCATTGCGTTTCGGACGTCTTTGCTGCTCGGAGCCGCTGAAAATGACACTTTCTGAAGACATTTGGGCTCTGTTGTTGTGTAGACGGGCGAAAATGACACTTTCTGGAAACGCTTTGGCTCCGTGGTAAACAGTTCTTCTGCACATGCTCAGTAGACAGACAATAAAAACAACGTTTGCCTCCAGAGTGTGGTGACCTCCAGTCCATGTTCTTCGGGGACTTGGTGGTTTTTAGAGTCGACAGTTTCTGCAACAGCGACCCAACTTCATCATCTGTTCATACAAATGTCCGTGTACTCGCCATTTTCAATGTTTACAGCGTATTGTGCCGCAGCTATCGGAACTGTAATGGATTAAAATCAATGTCTTGTTTGTACCATTTCATAGTTGTGTGCGATCAACAGATCCAAGCTGACATCTCGGTTCTGACGAGGTTATCTTAGCACCAAATACATCCAGCGACTGTTCAACATTTACCTGTCAAACAGAACACCTGCCTGCCTCAGGCGTTTTCCTGCTCTTCACTCCTGCACCCAACAATCACTACTCTGTTGGAAACGCCAGAGGAATGGCGCCGTCGAGAAAACATCACCACGTTTGAGTTTCTTTTAAAAGTAAAAAAGGAGATTCGACGAGAGCAGTTTCACTCAGACTACTTTCAGTTGAAGGAACTTTACACGAAGGGCCGGTCAAATATTTCTGCTGACGTGAGGAGAAGGTAGAAAGTTATTCTAAACATTTCTGCTGAAGGATACAAAACCAACAACTCAAGTCTGGTGTGGTGTTTTTTTCACAATGTAATATTACATCTACTGGAAGTTCTTGTTTGAGAAAATTCCCTTTTAGTTGTGTTTGTCGTGTTCAAGTCACCCTCACCATTTAATGCGTCTTCAACAGGAAATGTTTTTTAAACGTCCACGCACTGAGAAGACATCATGACATCAACACCACCAGACAGTTTGAGCCCAATAATCTAAAACCTCAATTGAAGAATATCACAGGCTCATCCACCAGATTCTCCAGAACATTTTGTCGTTGAAAAGTGATTTCAAGTACTTTATATACATTGAAACTGATAACTGATGCATTATTACTGGACGGTATCGCGAGTACGTTCTGAGGAAATGCCCAAATACTGGAGTGTGTGTTCTTGGCTGGGCTTTCCAACAATAAGCAGAAGACTGAACCCGACCCTCTGGTATCATCACAGCACACGGAACAGGCTGAACGTTCCCAGCCCCCACAGCGAAGGTACGTCTGCTGCGTTGATCAGATTCCAGCAAGTCACAAGTCTGGAAATTCAAAACGGCCTGTGACATAACTCTCCTCGTCATTCTAACAGAACTAACAGCCAAGTCTTCATCACCTCTCTTAAAGGCCATTCATAATATAATACAATATAATATGATATGATATGATATAATATATAGGTCACTTAACCCGGGTGCGGTTTAATCCCGTGTAAAGTTACTCAGCGAGAGTTACTCACAGAGAGAAATGACAGGCCGAGTTCAGGGAGTGATTTTCAGAGGGATCCGCAGAGGAATCGTGATTCTTTTCTTGAGTGACTCTGAACAGAAGATGACGACACGATACTTTGACGTGAAATCCCAAACGTGAAGCCGCCTCCTCGTTGAGCTTTCAATTCTTCAAACGATTCAGGAAGTCAAACTGAGGCCTGATCCTTGACGTCATGAACTTTTAGTATTTTTAACTCGACAGTCGGGGTTTGCTGACTTAGATGGAGATTAAACAAAAGGTGAGAGATTAATGTCACTTCATGCAAGTCGCGGGAAACTGATCTACTGGTGATGCAGCCAGCAGGCGCTCAATTATAAATACTGGGACAATTAGTGGAAAAGTCAGAGCTTTATTAGAGGATGTGTTAAGGTGCATGCATCTATATTCAGTTAATCTGAATTGCAGAAAAAGCCCAAAATAACCACAATTATTCAGAGAATGAGTAATTGTGTCATTTTTTTTTTTTAATACTAATTAATGGGACCTTTTATTGTTTGTAGGACAATCGGTAATCGAAGCCTACCGTGTGACAAATAGTTTAATAGCTTTGCATAGTGAGGTAAACTTAGAGAAATCAGTGGTTTCTGAAATACAGGCAGTAAATCTGGGACTAAATGCTGGCAGCAGGATGGTCGCTACTTTCCTGTAGCTTTGGGGCAGGAGTGTGTCTGAAAAAGGTTCTGCCACTTGGTGCCACAAAGAAACTGTGAAGGTGTGGATCAAACAACAAGGCCTCACCGACATGATTGTTTGTTCCTCTATTTGATTGGTGATTCAAACTCACAGCAAGCGGACTTTAAACGCCTTGAATCACTGCCATCGTTCAATCTTAATACGAACTTCAACTGAACAAGCGTGCTTCACAATCTGAAGAATGAAATGTAAATACCTCCAGTGTGCAAACATACACATTCTCACAGCAGGTGTCACTGAAAAGGTCTTCATAAGCATGTATGCAAATAATCATAGTGGCATTTAGATTAGAGGCCAAGACTCTAATCTCACCCAACGAAAACAAGGCTATGTGTCCGTAATCAGCGCATTCAGTCCTTAATTGAAAGGTTGACGGTTCAAGTAGTTCCGGGTACAAAATAACCACCACGGTGACTGTTAAACAGACACAGCAATCGATTAACTCCTCTGGCCGTTTATGAAACACTGGTTGGAGCTGGAATAATATGCTTCAAAGATTTAATGATAACAATGTTTTATCATCAACAATTCACAGTTGGTGGTTTGCCAACAGTCATTAGAGGTCCTGGCAGACTCCAAATAAAGTGTAGAAATATTCCAAATATTAACAAGAGTCAGATCAAGAGGATGATCCACTTCTTCAGAACCGAATATGGAAACATGGCATAACCCTGTGCGACAGGTTTTTCATTTTCACTACAATCGCTGCTGCAAACGCTGATTCACGCGAGCAAAATGTCAACGAAGGTCAAACTGACAATAAGACAGTCGTGAGTCAGACGAGTTTTTGTCAACCTGCCAGTTGGGAAATGGAACGGCACGAGCACACAAACAGAGACGAGCACAGAAACGTGTGGGATCAGTAAGAACTGGGGATCTGACTGCTGGCTCACCAGTTACTTGTTTTTTTTGAGTCTTTAATGTGGCTGGGAAACAGTGAGTCAGCAGGGTGCCAGCAGGAGTCCGTGTGCATAGAGAGGGGGACAAATCCACCAACTCAAATTCAAACCATCCAGCGTGCAGGACCGGGAGACGTCACAAAGCTTCGTGCAGGTTTCACTGAGGCTGTTTACCTTCTCCCACATTTGAGCCACAGAGCCATGCATGACTAAACTAGCTCCGCTCTAAAACCACAGTGTAGATTTGGAGGAGAAAAAAATGCCCGAGGGGGGAAACGGCCTCTGAGTGAGTTCTTTTCTTTCTTGTGAAATACTGTGTGAATGTTGAAGGAGGCGGCTGCAGGGACTCTGCACCTCCTCACCTTCATCAGCATCACTGAACTGATCTGAGTGCAGAAGAACGTTTGAGCATGAAGATCCTCCAGCACCAGGGACTTAATAGTTTGTTTGTTTCTTCTAATATTATGGCACGATTTATTCCAAATGTTTGTGACTGCTTTCACTTGGCGGGACGATGATATCACTGTATGAAAACATTATTTTAACTTCATTTACATTATCTGCAGATGTATTTGAGATCATTTTAAACATCACGAGTGATTTTCAAATTTCAGAGGTGTTAAAAGAAAAAAAAAAAGATTTTAATAAAAATGAATTTAAAAACAAACATTCCTACAAGTAAAGATGAAGTAATAGATTACAGGTGTGTGTGGCTTACATCTGGCTGTCGAAGCTGTCCAGCTCTCCGTTCTCGGAGAAAAACACATCGTCTGGATCTTTTTTTGACTTCTTCTTCTTCAGCTTGAGCGAAAACAGCCGCTTGCTCTTCTTTTCTTTCGGGGACGTGAGGAGCCGGTCCCCGGGCAGCGTGGCGCTGTCTCCCAGGTTGAGAGGACCGGCGGGGGGATCCCCGGGGAGCGTCTCGGCTCCATCTCTGCAGGACTCCGTCCGCTTCCGCTCCTTGTTCTCCTTATCCGGGGATTTTAACTTAAATATGTTCTTGACTTTGAGCGAGCCGGACTTACTCATGGCGTCCAGACTCCGGAGGAGAAGTGAGAAAGGGGAATGTTGGAGCACCGGGGAAGAAGCGCGCGCTGCAGGGAGGAGTGACAGGGAGTGAATCACCGGGATAACCTGCAGAGCGGGTTCCCGCGACCTGCCTGCACAGGCCGCGCGCGCCACCAGGTAACATCCCGGCGGAGGTGAACACAACACCGGGAACGGGTCCAGACACTTCCGGGACCCAAAGGGCTTGACCAACTTCATCTGCATTTTCCCTATTTTACATTTTCTTTACTAACTTGTCACAAGTCCAACTTTTCAAGTGAAAACAACTTTTAATATTCTCCATCTTTTCAACTCTTCCACGTGGTCTCGTTGGTCCAGAAACATTTTATTCAAAGTTTTAGCTTTTCTTTTCTTTTCCTACAACTGAACAGTGGATCAAAGGAGCTTCATTCACAATCTGCTGTGTCTGTGTGAGCTGGACTGGCTCCACCCACACATGCTCATTTTGGGAAGAGGAGGAAGCAAGGGTGTAGGAATGAGTTTAACATTGGGGGGGACACATATTGGAAACCTGACAGATATAAACTAAGACATGATATTTAGAATATTGAGATCTTAAAATTAGCAGGGAAAACTTCATTTAAGCTTTATTTTACCAGCATTTTCAAGCTTTCTGTCTTGTACTGAGGCACAAATGATAACAATATATTCACTTTTTCATTAAGAAAATTTATTTTTGCTTCAATAATTTCATCTCAGAACTGTAAGGAGAGAGCACATCTCTCCAGTGCTGCCAACCTTACATTGGCTTCCAATAAAATCCAGAATACAGTTCAAGATCCTCTTGATCACCTAGAAAACTCTTCATCAACAGGGTCCGTCCTCCATTGAGGACCTCCTAGAAGTGGACCACCCTCCTCCAGCTCTTGGCTCTGAGGATGCAGGACTGCTGGTAACCCGTCAAGTCCATAAGAGGAGAACAGGAGGCAGAAGGTTCAGCTGTATGGCTCCTTTACTGTGGAACCACCTTCCAGCCTCAGTCCCAGGAACCATTAGCTTATTCAAAAGTAGACTAAAAACCTTCCTCTTCGACAAGGTTTATTCAAGAGTAGACTAAAAACCTTTATTTTCAACAACTGTGTCTTCTCTTGTGTTAAAGCACTTTGAAATGTCTGCTGATATGATTAAGCGCTTTACAAATAAAAGTTGATTTCTACCACCTTCCTTCATATTTTAATTCCTAGATACTTAATTCCCCTAGGTATCAACTTAAAAGCAAACTTTGCCATTATATCCGCACTACTAATCCCGGATGTATGGCATGGCTTCAGATTTTATATTTGCTTTATATCCTGATACATTAGTTTTACTGTATCCATCAGTTGGTGTTTACCGACGGGTCTTTCAGTAGAACTTATATATAATCTGCATAAAGCAGCAATTTTTTTTTCTTATCTCTCTCTCTGTACCCCTTATATCTTCATTTCCCACACTATTTTTCTGTTCAGACTTAGGTGTAGCAGTCTTTTCTCATTTAATTTGTTGATCTATTCATAAACCCGACTTGATCTCTGTGACTAATGCCTGACAAAAAACATTCTCCAAACAAGTTGCTAGAATTTTAGTTAAAGTTTTACAGTGTACATTGAGTGAACTTTAAGGTCAACAATTATAGGGCTGTATCCCCATCCTATTTTATGGAATGACCATTATTAATGCCTCCTCCAAGATTTGGTGGAAAAGATTGTTAAACAAATGCTTTATTGTATACTTCCAGTACTGGAGGTAAAGTATAAGCCGTTTATAATATTCCATACATCTAATCCAAGGGATTTTCTGAATTCTGGGTGATTTTGGATTACAATCTCATCAAACAGAATGTCCGATAGATAATAACTAATGGTAGGCGAACGATAAAAAATAGAGACATGTTTTTTGTAGTATTTATTCTAAAAGGATGATCACAAAATGTGATTTAAGTCTGTTTTCCTCCACTTTCTTTCAAAAAAACATGAACAATGGTTCAGCTGATAGATTTCAGTAGGTGCTCTAGAAAACTTTAGAAGTTAAACACAAGAAGCGATCATAAAACTCCTAATAAACCTTTAATTTGAGCAGTTTGTACAAGTGACACATTACATTAAAATGTCTGTCATATTGCCCTTCCCTCCCCATTCATACAATGCAATGGAAATAAAGCTGTATATAATGGTACATATTACAGTTATATCAATGTACAGCGTTAATATGAAATACATCAGAGGGGAAAATGTATTTGAAATGTGAAGCATGAGCTCAGAGCTGTGCTATCACATCCAACATTTCAATTCATCCCCCGACAGCTAGAGAGAGCCGGGACATTCTGCTCCACACGCATAAAAATAAAGAGTGCACGACCTGCAAATCTGTTTGAGGGACGCACACTCCATCCTCTAAAGAGAAACGCCAGTCGGGACACATATATAATGTAGTTACAGAATAAGAAACATGGCCTTGGTTCTTTCAAAAATAATAAATAGAAGCTTTTGGTTCAATACCAAAGGAAACTGCTACAAAATACCAAATGTGAAGATGTCGAACAGAACTACAGTTAAGCCTCAGTCACAATTCTATCGTCTTCAATCCAGAACCTTCTCCTGGAATGCAGAAAAGCTCAAATTTAAGGCACAGGCGGGTCATCGGGGCTGTGGACGTCTTTAAAATACACACTGCAAACCCTGAACACTGTCTTCTGTTTACTGCATTTAAAGAAAATACCTGGGAAAAACCACTGCCCTGCTGATGTATTAAGAGAGAGAGAGATGAAGTAAGAGTGAGAGTCTGATTGGTTTAAACGTAGCTCCACCATGACCACAATCATACGTCTGGGGGTGAGATGAGGACAGAATGTAGAGAGAGTGTGCGTTTCAGGAAATGGGAGCCAGACTGAGAGGGAGAGTTTATCTTGGACTTTGTGAAGAAGAAAGCTGGCTGCAGGTGACTGAACGTGTGGGATCTCCACCGTATGCAGAAAACAAAATAATCCGGAGATGAAGCAGCTCTGATGTTCTACTGTGGAGAGTGAGCAGAGAAAGAAAAGGTGTGTTTCAAGTTAATATATAGATCTCAGACCGAGTCAGTCTTCCTTCTTACAGTGCCAGCATATGAAAATGATTCGGATCTTCTTAGAAAAAGGATCAAAATGATGAGAATAATCTTCTGCTGTGGTTACAGAAGCAACAGTCACCTCACGAGAAGCCTGAAGAGCTGCTGGAGCTGAGCTGCTGAGGCTGGATGCTGCTGTTTGTGGTGTCCAGGTGGAGGTTGGAGGCCTTCAGAGGGCTACTGCAACCTTGTGCCTGAGGGAAGCGCTGGTGATACCTGTCCAGGTGGAGGTACTTCACTGTCACCAGTTTACCTGTTGAGCCATGATTAGAGCGGTCATGAAGCTCCGTGAAGATCCACACAATAAATCTAATCTGTTCATGTATTCAGCCTCATCTTGTGCAATGAGAAACCATCAGATTTGTTATTATAAACTACTTCAAAAGATGGGTTTTCAGAAACTAATCGTAGATTATATACAATATTCAAAAGCAGGACAATATTTATACAAAAATACACCTGCAGTATGTGATTTTAAACTCCAGTGTTGGATGGCACATTGTATGGGTATGATTCTTGTTTCCTGGAAACAGGCAAGACACCCCACTGAGCAACAGTGGTCCAGATGACGTCTTTAAGATGCCATTTCCATACCTCTTCCATACCTCCAGAAGATGTCTTCAGGGCGACCAGAATGAAATTTTTTTCTAAGTCTTTCTTGTCTGGACATCATATGAGTGTCCAAAGAAGACCTCTGGATGACGTGGCACAATGGAAAAAAAAAAAAAAGAGGCACCTGGGATCAAACACAAATCTCTTCCATCACAGGTATGACTCCTGACCACTGAAGCAACAGTGCACTTGTGCTTATGTCAATACTGACAACAAATTTGTAAGCATACGACTTATATATATGATGGACTCAAAAAAGTAGACTAAACGTGTCCCCTAGATAATGTCTATTCATAATATCTTTTTAAGCTTGTCATATATAAGTGACATTCTTAGAAATGTATTGTCAGGATTACCATGAGTACAAATGCAGTGTTGATCTCATGGTCAGGAGTCAGACCTGTCATGAAAGAGGTTTGGGTTCAAACCCAGGTGATGTCATGCCCCACCCCCCATCGACATTGCAAGGCATTGCAAGGACGTCCAGACAGGACGTCTTTGCAATGTCCAGGAACGATGTATATAAAAAAAACTTTCATTCTGGCTGCCTTGAAGACGTCATCTGGACCACTCGTTGCTCAGTGGGACAGCTCTTCTAATGGGGGTCTAATGGTGATGAAAAGTTTCTGTCCAGAAGAGGGCGCAGAGGGACACTCACCATCAAACCAGGAGCCGTGAAGTGCCTTGAACGCTTTTCCTGAGTGCTCTGCTGACAGACACTTCACGTACACGCAGCCCTGAAACACAAAGCACACATGACACATGAGCCTTCAGGAAACACACTGCCGCTCTGCACTCTCACGGCTGGGCACACCTCTCGGGAGTTTTTGTCCACAGCGATGTGAACGATGCCGGCATTGTCGCTGCACTTCTCCAAGATGGCTTCGTGAATAGCGAGGTCCCAGTTGTCCCCGACCTCCCTGAAGAAAGACGTGAAGTCAGAGGCCTGAAGCTGCTTCCAGCTCTCACACACTGGGAGCAGAAACTCACATGACTGGGTCAAACATGTTCCTGATCTTCAAACATGGAGTCAGGCTGTTGGGTGGCGAGTTCCTTCGGTCCAAAGGGAAAGCTGAAGAGCAGAAGCAAACCTGCCTTGAGTACATCTGAAGGCTGATTTCTGCCTAAAACTCCAAATTGCATCCTGGGATGTAGGTAAAGGCAAGACAATGAAGACTCAACGGTGTCGTTACTTAATAAAAAGTTAAAAATTACAATGCCTACTTAAATTGTCTTAAAACAATTGAGGGTGGGGGGTAGGAGTATTCCCGCCTCAACTAAATTCTAATTTTGACCATGTTACTTACCATGATAACAGTGTTATCTACAATAAAAGGAAATATCATTAAGATCATTGTCAACTACAGCCGTCACGATTTATTTTTTTGAGCAGTGTATAAGGAAACTATAGGAGGTCTCTTGCATTGTAAACAGTAGTATACACGGGTGATTGGAGGCATATTTGTATACAAAGTTTGGGTGTAAACAGGCCTACTGGGACAAGGCGCACTGTCTCAATGAATAATTATGTGTGTGTATATATAGGTGGTAAATATGTATATGTGTGTATAATTTATGTCTCTGTGTATATATAAATGTCTTCTATACTAGACAACACTTTGACTGTTATATTTATATAAATATTACAAACTATTCATAATACAGAAAGAAAATAAATATTGGAGAAGTGGTGGGACTTGCTAAGTTTACTTCTTCCTACTCCTTTTCAGGCATGTTAATAAGATGTATGAGGTGTGTGTTTGTATCTGTGTTGTATATGTGTGGGTATACTTAAACATAGAATCATATATTTTGCAAAACTGTATTTTCATAAGCCATAATTAAATTATTTATCATCACCAAATGGTGTATATATTTTAAGGATATGTGTGTGTAGCTATATGGTTATTTATGTGAATGCATAAAATGTTTGAATGTCACATGTTTGGAATGAATGAATAAGAAAAAAAGTTTGCAGCCAGCCGAGATTAGCTGCAGACAAGCTGTGCTTGGTGTTGTTAGAAAGAGGAATTTGTGGTTTCATGTGATATCAATCACTGTGTGTGTGTGAAGTAGCATTTCTTTTCATTGGCCAACCAAATTTATAGTTTGGTGATATTTCAACACAAATGTTCCAACGATCGTGTCAAACATCCTATTTGTTGGAAATCCATTTGGAAAGTTGTTCTGGTAGTATTAGGGGCTTCAGATCAAAGAAGAAAAATAAATTTGCACTTTGAAAGGCACTGCAGCATCTGAATCATCTGAACGCTGGAAAGCTCAGCAGTCACACTGTGAAACAGCTCAATCGCTGCATGACTTTTATTTTACAACATTCATAGAGGGTGTGAGCAGTTAACATCCTCATCATCATCTTTTTTTCAGTTTCAGAGTTTTCTTTGCATCACCTTTTCCCTGCCAGACTTTGGAGGGCATCAACGAGGTCTTCTCAGAAGTGAGAGATGGCTGGATCCACCTCCAGACCATGAAGTCCGCTCCACCGATCCTCTGGGACTCTGTTCGAACCCTGGACTCATTGGCTGAGAGGAAGCTCACTGCTCGATCCCAAATCTTCTTCATCTTTCTCCTGTAAAAGATCAGAACTGCTCAGCTGTACTTCCATGGACGTGTGACAGGACTGGACTTGACATTAGATCCAATTTGTTGTTCTGAAAATACAACCTTTACAACCAATTTTGAATGTAAAACTCTAAATTCATTCGTGGAGGTATAAAAATTTCCACCGTCCACCAAATCTACAGGACCTTAAATATAATTGAAAAAATTTTTGCATAGCAAAGACAAGAAAATTGCAGCATTGACAACATTTTCAGCAACAAATAGGCAGATTAATGGAGTTAAAGTCAAGAAAACCCACAATTCTTCCAGAACTAAAGAAGATGTTTGACAGCCCTCATAACTCAAAGCTGATGGTTTCATACCACATATAATAAACTCCCTTACACAGAGCTTTTCACGCAATATTCCAATAAGCTTTGTTTCCACACTGACTACATGCAGTGAATCCTGCGAGTGAACCTGGGAGCCACTCACCGGTCCTGTGGAGGAACTAGTGAGTCTCGGACATGAGGGATGGGCAGGTAGGGCAGCAGGTCCACGTTATCCTGGCAGGCTTCACTGTGAGTCCTCAAAACATCTGAAGAATGGCAGAGATTGCAATGAGCAGGCTCAGAGGACAACGCATAACAACACAGCATCCCGAGGAGAAAAGCTCACCGATGATCCTCTCCACCATGTCATACATGTTCCTGGTCTCCTCCTCTTCTCTTCTCCAGCGATACTTCATGTAGTGAACCACGCCCCACACAGAGCCCATCACTACACATGGACACAAAGAGGATGTCTCTACATATTCACTGTTAGAAAATGGACAGCAGGTCAACAGTCAGTCAGTGGGCCAGCAATTAGCTGCTAACACTGCGAGGCGGACTGCTGATAGTTTGATCTGAAATTCTAACAACTCTTGTCTGCTGTTCAGGTGACTGTCTTTACATCACTATATTAAAACAGCTACACGTTGAACTAAAAATGGAGTGTAAACTTCTGAATAAAATTTCATTTTAAAGGGCTGATATGGCAGCGAGAACGTGAGTAGCACATAAATGTATATCAAATTACTAAGAAAAACAATCGGTTCGACTTCTGTCCACCCCACATGTATCCATATTCTCGGTATGCCCAGATCCACATGTGGGTCGCCTCCACTGATTTACAAAGCTCATGATCCTGTGGAGGATTGCTAAAGTTAAAGCTTTCACAGCAGAAACACATCAGATATGGACCGAGCTGTGTGAGGGGTTCATTCATACTTAAGCTCAAAATTATTCGTACACACAAGAAATTCCTACATTGACAGAGTGAAAACAAAACAAATCACACTGCCCACAATTATTCATACCCTATCTCAATAATAAATTGCAAACCTCTTTTTTTTCAATCAAATCCTCCAAGCAAATTCAAAATTGCTCACAAGTTATTTGCAAGAACTGTATATGCAGGAATTTTAGACCATTGCTCCTTTGCAAATGTTTCAAGATCCCCGAGGTTGGAGGTTTTGCGTGCTTTCACAAATGTCTTGAGTTCCACTGGTTCTCAATGGGGTTTAAATCAGGACTTTGACTTGGCCACTTCATAACATTAATATTGTGCTAGAAGAATTTCTTCACTACCGTGGCTGTATGCTTCATATCATTGTCCTGCTGAAAGGTCCTATGCTTCCACAGGTTCAGGTTCTCTGCTGTCCGCTTGAGGTTTTCTTTGAGAATCTTGATAAACTGCTCTTTCGTCATGATGCCTCCCACTTTAACCAAGTGGCCAGTCATTTGCAGAAAAGCAACCCTGCAGCATGATGCTTCCACCTCCATATTTTACAGTAGCTTGTAGACATTGTCCCTCTTTTGCCAGATGAAAGCCACATCTCTGTGCCCAATAAGCTCGTTTTGTTTGATCTGACCACAGAACAGATGAGCAAATGCTTCTGTCTTTCTCTCGGTATATCTTTGCAACAGTCAGGTGAGTTTTTACTTGCTTTGGTTGAAGAAGGGGGGTCTTTCTTTGTCGACGTCCATAAACACTATTTTGGTGAAGTATCTGGAGTGTCAGCCTTGATAGAATCACACCACTTACATAAAGTCCACGAGGACAGCCTTGGTAGTAACCCTTGGATTGTTTTCAAAATCTTGCTTGATCTTTCTGGCAAACAGAGGTAACACTACTGACTTCTGACCATGCACTTTGAGGTTTTTGAATGTATGACATTTTTGATTATATTTTACAACACTGCTACTAGCAACTTAAATTATTTGTCAAATTATTTTTTTTTACCCTTTTCGGCATTTACAGTGCATTGTTACAAGTTTTCACTGAGACCTTTACAATGGCAAGTCTTGTGCCGAGTTGAAAATGACTGAAATATCACAAGCGTGTGAATTTTTTGCACCAGATAACCGATTAAAAAAACAAAAACGCAGAAACATTAAAACAATAATAAACATTTTATACCCTAAGAGTGATTGGTTTGTTTGAACATTCTATGGTTAATTGTCTTGGTATCACTGGGGTAGGAATAATTTCAGATATAGTAAAAGTTTAGTTTAACATCTTTAACAATGTTACTTCGCAAAACATAATTGGTCATGGTTCCAGACTTATGTCCATATTGTACCCATATGTATTAATTATGTCAAATCTGAGGTGAAATACTGATGTGTAACTGAAAAAAAATTAAGGGCATGAATAATTTTGGGCTTAACGATATATCCGCTAAAAACAAGTTCTTTCAAACAGCTGTATCCTGGGAATCCACCAGCATCTGGATTTCAGATCATTTAGGTTGTTTTCCATGTTCAGTTGAATTGAGAACAGGTAGGTCAGCCCTGGGGGCTGCAGGACCCCCTGCTGGGGGGCAGAGGACTTGCATGTTTAAAACTGAAAATATGGAGTTGGTGTGTCCACTGCAAATTATCAACATTAGTATCAATAATCTTGAGTTGGATTCCGTAGCTCAGCTGCTCTTGTCTTATGTCTGTGAATGTTGTGTGGTTCTGGATCATCTCCTGATATTATCTAATGCAAATCTCTTGTGTTGAGTCTGACACTTCTACAGTCAGTGGCCTCACTTTACAGCAGAACATATTCTTATGATCAGACCACCTAAAGAGAATCTGACAGTAGATTTTCAGAGCATCACTTACCGGCTGCGATCAGAACCACTCTGCAGATGACAGTCAGGAAGGCGCGGCGGAAACGGCATGGAAAGGACATCTTGGGGTGTGTGGACTCCAAACGGGATATTTCAGAAACATCAGTGACTGGATGTTCAGCCTGATGTCCATACAGCCTACGTGTGTGACCGAGACACAGACAGATGGGCAAACACACACAATTAGCTCCTATTGACAAAATAACTCCTGAGGAGACTGAATATGTAATCAGAGTCAGGAGTTACCTGATACCAACATCCTGGCCCGTCCGGATGATCCACTCCAGTGAAGTCAGCATGAGATTTTCAAACTTCTCATTCTGAGCCTGAAAACAACACATCATCAGATCTCCCTCTCACACAAATGCAATCAAACTTTCTTCAGAACCCACTTTCCATAGAGGAAATTGAATTGGTCTTATACCAAATGACAGCCAGATTATTTTCCCCCAGCATTTATGAGATGTGCAGCAGATCAGTTTGAAAATGTGATTATTAAAAAAAAAAGATGTAAACTAAAACACCTTTGGGACACCATGATAGGACTCATGTGAGACATTTTGGACTGTGGAAAGATGTTGAACCTGTTCAAGTTCATCTCCATATCAAGGGGTTAAACAAAGGCAGTTTGATTCACCAGCTACAGTACAGCTTTACAGTTCTTCATTGTTCATGACATTTAAAAAAATCAGCTCAATCAACACTGTATGTAAAAATACAGCTTTAATAAAAAAAAGTTATATTTTTATTTATTTATTTTACCTTTATTTTACCAGAAATATTCCATTGAGATTAAAAACCTCTTTTTCAAGGGAATCCTGGCCAAGAGGCAGCAAAAGTACAACTTGTCTAAAGTAATAAAACAATTCCAGTCCCCACTAAATGTGAGATAAAGCTTGCAGAAGACAAACCCGTAAATAAGCAGACGCCTCCTTGATGGACAGACTTCTGTTTGGATGCTGCTTGTCTCCACAGTCATGCTGACCTGTCAAGACAACAGATTCCTGTTAGTTACACTGCATTCACCAGCTGACGTGCACTCGTACATTTAAAATCTGTGCAGAGAAATCAGGAGGATGGAAACCAGCCCAGTCCATTTCCTCTTTCTGCTCAATATCTGAATTGAAGGAATGTCTCCACATACAGTGAGGAACATAAGTATTTGAGAAAATCCGTGGTTATACAGTGGTCCCTGCAGTTTAAGACCCCCTACTGTTAACGACTGTTTTTCCTAGTACCGATCGTTTTCCCATTATAAGACACCCCTATTTTACGACTCCCTTCCTAACACGATCAACGACCCTCCAATTGGACCTTTAATTCGTCCACTCCTTCAAACTTTATGACCACAAAACTTTCATTTCCATCCGTTGTTTACATTGATT
>OMNM01065527.1:0-37085 GCA_900302745.1 Parablennius parvicornis | reverse complement strand
CTAGTTGATCCAGTAATATGAGTATTTGTAACTTGTTACTTGCACTCCAGCAAAATAATCAAAGTACTCTTTTACTTGGGTTCAAAAACAACTAAATATTGTTGTGAAAGACTTAAACTACTATTGGATAGTACTCAATTATCAGTATTTCTGTTTAAAAAATACCCATGTAACTCAAGTTACATGTCCAGTTAGTTTCTCCCTATAAAACTTACAGAGTAATCTAAAATTAAAGCACATTTCAAGCACAGTCTTTAAAAGTTACTTTTCTTCAAATAGACATTTCTGCCCTGTGTTGATTGGTTAAAGCTCAACTACCTTAGAAAACTACTCCATCTAGTAATGTGAGTATTTGTAACTAGTTATTTTCACCACTTTGTATGTACAGTCAGGCGAAGTCCTGCAGATTCATAACATTAATGAAGATCCACCCTGAGCTTCACTTTCTGTGGGTGGAGTCTCGGTAGGAGAGGAACCTACTTGTAACTAAAATACCTGCAACTTAAGTCCAAGTAGAAAATTACTCTTCTTGAAAAAGAGTAGCTTGGAGACTTCTCTGAGTACAAGTACATGATATTGAGTATTTTTGAAGTTATAGAGTGGTCTTTAACTGATTGAGTGCAGGTTTTGGTACTCTTTTCACTTCTGGTATGGATATGAGTATTCACCTTAATGTAATTGATTACTTTTACTTGAGTTACAGCACCAGTGTAATTTAGACTGTGAAACAGTAGTTGAGTGACAATTGCAAATTTCCAGTAATCTTTTCACCTCAAGTAGCAGAATATTTACCTGGATTGGAAGTAATGATATTTACAAATACTCAGATTACTGTGTATTATTTTTGGGGTAATTGTAGTTGATGAGTCTTTGTATTTATACCTTAAAACTTTTATTTCTTGCACATGTGCTGAACTCCGGTCCTCGAGGGCCGAAGCTCTGCATGTTTTCCAAGTCTCCCTGCTTCACACCACCTGAATGTCCTGATGGTTCATCACCAGGTTCAGCAGAAAGCCTGATAATGAGAAGCTCATGGCAATCAGCTGTGTTGAAGCAGGGAGACAGAGAAAACATGTGGAGCTTCGGCCCTCCTGGAATTGAGTTTGACGCCCCCTGTGCAGTCTTCCCCTGGCAGTGATGGAGCTCGGCGGTGTGGGCGGAGCCCCGGACCCGGTGGGAGTGGGCCTGCCCGCCGCTTTTAATACAGATGCGCTCCACGGCGCGCTCTGCGTCTAGGGGCGAGCGTAGCGGAGCGACAGCAGAGCCACGGCACAGCACAGCACGGCACCATGACTGCACCAGGCAACACCTACGACGTCATCGTGATCGGAGGAGGCTTATCAGGTGGGTGCGACGCCGCGCAAACTTTGTTCCGGCTCCGCTGCGCACGAAAGCCGGAGACGCTCCGTGCGTATCCGCGAGTTGAATCCCAAACAACAGCAGCAGGAGGAGGAGCGGCGGCGGGGTCTGTCGCTGCCTGATGCACGTTGTGTAAGGTGACCAGACCAACTGTTGCACAAGATCTGCTCGGGTTTCGTCCTTGCGCATATCACGCAGTATTTTACGCACGCTTTAACGCGCCTGGATGCGTCTTTTTTTAAATTTATTTTTTTTAATTCTTTATTCTGCTTCCGTAAGGCTGCACCCCCCCCAACCCCCCTCCTCCTGTGTGTCCACCGCTGTATCACCAAAGCACGTTGAGTAACGGCTAATCAGACAGCACTGTGTATTACATAAGAGTGAAATGGTTGTAAAAAGAAAAAAAAAAAAATAAAGCTGACATGCTTATTGCCAGACTTTGAATGTTGTGTTGCGACGATGAGTCCTGCAGGCTGCAGGAGGACCTCTGGGTGATGTGCAGGACCTTCAAATACAATTTGATTAGTAATTCTGACTTTTCATTTATTTAGGGTATCTTATACCCACTACACACTGGTTTTTAATAATTGTATGGGGTATCAAACTCAACTCCTGGAGGGCTGAAGCTCTACATGTTTTTCTCAGTTTCTCTGCTTCAACACAGCTGATTGCAATGAGCGGCTCTTTATCAGGCTTTCTGCTGAACTTGGTGATGAACCATCAGGCCATTCAGGTGGTGTGAAGCAGGGAGACGTGGAAAACATGCAGAGCTTCGGCCCTCGAGGACCGGAGTTGGACACATGTATGAAATGGATTTGGACAGGACGTGCTTTTTTTTGCACGATGAAAACCAGCCGAATCACAGTCGACGTGATTGCAGAAGAATAAAACGTTACACGTGTGCGTTCATCAAATTTTATTTTGACAGCGGTTTTTGCAGACGGGTCACAAAGTGCTTCAAAGAAAAAAAAAAATCATCTAGAATATCCTGCGATCGGGTACAAAGTTTTTAAAATGCATAGAATGTAGCTTGACACAGGTTTATGAAAAACAAATTTCGGACACTGTCAGACCTTTACCGCTGGTTGTGTATGGTCATGATACCAGCCGTCCTTTTACCAGTCTCACAGTGCAACGTAGGACTGATGATTCAGAGCCAACACCAAAGATATGGCGATGGTGGTTATATTTGGTCTGGGACGACCAAAAAAATTGCACAGCGTGTCGCGGCATTAACGAAGTGCGAGTCGAAATTTGTTTGAGACGTTCTTCTCCCACATGAGCAACTTTTGGACACAGCGTGGTCTTGTCTCTGTTAAGCAGGCGTTTCGCACTATGGTTACTGAAGTACTTCCACGTTCTTTTCAGTTTTACACTTTCAAGTCGGTGTGTTTTGTATGATTTTCTGCTGGTGTTCACTTGTAAAAGACTGTAAAAGCTTTTCTTCTCTGCGTCAGATTTTTCTCCTGAAGGACTCAGAAGTTGTACCAACATAAAACCTCAGCGACTCTCCATTGTGACTTGTTCAGTTAAAACAAGTTTAGAGGAATGTTGTAACACACTACATGTGATGCACAGTTTCTTTATAATTTTCTTTAACGATGACTTCCTTTTCTCTGAGGATGAGCTCGTTGGGTTTCGGCTGTGTCTCGGGGTTTTCGGTGGGCTGGTGCCGCTTCAAGCTTCAACACTTTCAAACTGTTAGTCACCAGGTTTTTGCAGAAAAAGATTAATTCAGCTCTAATTTCATCTTTTGCTTCCGTTGAAGCCAGATTCTGCGTAACTGTCTTGGTAAACGCTCCTTTTCATCTTTCTCTTTAACCTGAAGGGCTGCCATTTTTTCTCTCGCTGCTTTTAAAATGTAGGAGAAGAAATGAGACTTGTTTTTAAAAAGAATTTTTGAATATCTTTAATATATAATACACCTAATGTAACACTTTAACTTAGTAGTTTTGTGATGTATACGACTTCAATGTTGACTTGCCCATTAGTTATACCCCTTAAGGGCTTCGCAGCCTCCCATTAATCTTTCTTAACCTGTGTTGAATTAATTTTACCTGAATTCACGGGAAGAAAAGCAACATGAACAGAAAATTATAAATGATGAAAACGCAGAGGAAATATAATCCAAGATAAGTATTGTGGAGTTTTGAGAAGCCGAGTGGAAGATCAGGAGCAGTGGTTTTGGCGCACTCCGGAGGTTTTTCTTTACGATTACAGAGAAAAAAAACGATCCCGCCGGCTGAGAGCAGAACTCGTCTTCACTCTCCTGGTCGTATATAACAGTCGAACAACAAAACCTCCAATCTCATTTCACCCAGAGTTTTATGACGCGACAGTCTTCTCAGGGCAGTTCGACTCCTCCAACAGTGGAGCAATCTAGTCAAACACATTCAGATTATAGAGCATCTTCCTCCTCTAACATCCAGATTATAGAGCATCTTAAGCAGCTCTAACATGTAATGAACTGTGCATTTTAAATTGGATTTGCCAAAAATTTCACAACATTTTCAATGATTCTAAAATAATGTGTCTGAGGTTGGTCACAGTGACAGGAGTGTGTGTGTAGGAGTCTACAGATAAGGCCTTCGGGTGGAGACGAGGCGTTCAGGTGCAGAGCGGAGGCACGTGGAGCTGAGTTGCACCTCGTCACGTCGTCGTAGCTCGAGCAGTCTGTCCTGAGAGCGAGTGAACCTCCGTCCTTGGCACTACCCTCTCCCCGTTAGTCCGACGGCTCCATAGACTTTGGAGAATTTAGGTCAGTGTCGGTTCAGATCTCAGTCAAACCACAAAAAAAAAAATGCTACAGGAGGA
Source organism: Parablennius parvicornis (assembly GCA_900302745.1). Taxonomy (NCBI): domain Eukaryota; kingdom Metazoa; phylum Chordata; class Actinopteri; order Blenniiformes; family Blenniidae; genus Parablennius; species Parablennius parvicornis. Next base: position 32,912 of record OMNM01065527.1, on the reverse strand, counting down.
AAAGAAAAGGGCTAATTTAATCACAGCAGCAGACCCCCGCTGGCCTTCTCCTGCTCTGCCTCTCCACCTCGTGTCACATTGGGGTGTCGTAATTACATAATCTGTTTATACCGCTGCCCTTTCCTGGCTTCCAATGAGGTCTACTTATAACAATCACTGTCCAATCAAAGGGCAGATGAAACATGGAGGAGAAGCAGTGCTCTTTTCTCTCTTAGCGCCTCTCCTTCTTTCTGGTTTGCCTGCAAATGCAATTGTCATTTTGCTGCCTGTCAGGACGGCTTCGGCCGGCCGGGGGCCGCCGGCACTTTCCAAGCAGACAGTGAGTGTTTGTGACAGGCTGTTATCAAACTGAGGGGGGGGGTGGAGAGGAAGGAGAAGGAGGGAACCACTTCCTGCTGTTTTGCTTCTGCAGCTGTGAAATGTAAGGAGGCGGATGAAGAAAAGGAGGAAGGAGACTGGAAGAACAGAAAGTCCGAGAATGATGGAGAAGGAAGTTGTCGGTTTGAGGTTAAGAAAGGAAACGAAGTGAGGAGATTTTAGTTTCAGCTAAATGTTTTCAGACCGCGGCTGAACTTTTTGTCCTATTTTTTTTTTCTTGTCTTCCTCTCCTTCGTCGTCTTCTTCTTCATTTTTGTCATATTTTGGTAGTCTTCTCCATTTTATCATAAACTTTTTTTGTTTTGCTCTTCATCTGTTTCGTCTTCGTTTTCCTCGTGTTAATCATTTCAGCCTTCTTCCCCACTTGTTTTGTTGTCCTCTTTGCCTGTTTTTATTTGTCATCTTCCTCTCCTTCTTTGCCTCATTTATCTTCATAATTTTTTCTGTCTTTAAATTTGTTGTATTCTCCATTTTGTATTCCTCTTTTTCCCTCTACATGCATTTGTCATCTTCATGTATTTAAGTTTTTTTTCTTCATTGTGGTAATTATCTTTATTATCAGACTAAAAACTATGGGGTTAAGTGCTTCAACAACTTGTCCCAAAACAAAGACACAGTTGCAAATTAACAAGTAGAAAAATCAATGACTTATAGTATTCCTTTAGTATTTGATGGAATTGGAAGATATCACAAAGTTAAGGTATTAATACTATACTCATTCAACGTCCAATGAAATTGTGCATTTTGCTGTGGATTTATCAGGATAGTTTGTGTGCAAAGTTCAAGGTTCATTCTGTTATCTACACTTGTGTTTTGTGCTTAAAGTCCATAAGTCATTAAAGTTTTCAGGCTCTAAAAAGTTGAGATCTGCTGCGTTTGCAAACCCTGCTGCCAGTCTGGCTCCTGATAAGGTTTTTTAATTGTTTCCTATAAAAGGAAGAGAAGTGAGAGTGAGAGTGCCAGCTCTGTTCAAAAACAAACTGCATCCAAGCACACACACACACACGTCTGATTTGGGAGATGAACTGTGATGATCGGTTACAAAGTGAACTTTGTGGGGAAAAATCAGATCAACTGAGGCCATTTCAAAAAGATCATGAGACCTAAGCAGCAGGACAACAGATAAATGATCTTGTTGTAAAGTTTGCAAATGTTAAAAGGAGTCGGCCAAGGAAATGCAGCTTAACTAATAACTGCAGGACAAGTTGGTTTCAATCTACTTTTTATTTTATAATGAAAAAATAAGAAGTTGACCATATATTAAGATTTGTCATTAATTGGCTTTTAGTGACACACAAATGTAATTAAAGCCAGTTTGACTCTTTATTCTCATATTTCTTAACAATATCCAACACTAATCACTAAGGAACAGAGTTCCTTATAGATATGCTTTCAGTGACCTTAGTTAAAGGTTTAATTCGGGAGAGTCAAACATGAACGGATCCTCAAGAGGCTCCAAACCACAAAGCAAACTTTAAAGTAATTCAAATGAAACAGATTTTTTTTTTTTTTTTTCCTTCTTGTTAATTTTGCCGTTTGGTCAGATAGGAGCCTCTTGCGGACCAGTTTTGGCCTTGGAGACGCACATCTGACTCCGTTTGGAGTCTAAAGGTCTATAAACGTACACAGCAGCTTCTCTTGTTTATCTGTTATTATATCTCCGTTCCAAATTAGTCTCCTTTTCTTTGCTATCATATTAAATGACTATGAAACGTCCCTGCTTCAGTAGGGCAGTTTGATGTTTTTCTGCTGATAGACGTCAGAGCTATGGCTGGGTTGTCACTAGTATTTCTCCTGGAGGGCTGCATGCCTTGATGGTTTTTAGTTTAAAGTGGTCATATTAAACAGCTTTTCAAGACTTTCTCATGGTCTCATTGGTCCAAAAACATTGTGTTCAAAGCTTATTTCCCCAAATTCATCTTTCTTGATTTTCCCCCATTTGAATATTGGATCATAGGAGCTGCACTCAGAATCTGCTGTCTGTGGGAGCTGGACTGGCTCCGCCCACACACCCATCTTGGGAAGAGGAGGAAGTACTTCCTCTCATGGTGCCATGTGTCATGAGGCAGCTCATGGAGATCAAAGAGATCAGCATCTTTTGCTATGGAGACGCTCCCTGCTCAGTGTTTCACACAGTGATGTTGGTACCTGGCCTGCCTATTTAGCATTGATATGAGGTAATGGCTATCATACTAGTGATGCTAACTCAGGTCCGCAAACAAATGTGGCATTGACGAGGGTCTGCATGCCACTGAGTGACGTTCTAGTTGCCTTAGTTTTCTCTGTGGACTGTAGTTTCATCAAACAAGCAAAAGTTATGTTTTAGATTAATTTGTGAGTCTAAATTGACCATATGTGTTCTTGTCCATCCGTGTGTTGGACTGGTGACCTGTGGTTTGTTCTCTGTACTCATTTCACTCGATACCAGCGCCCCAACATCGTTTAAGCTGAGGTTGACGTATGGATCCCTGAAAGCTCCTGCAGCAGCATGAACTCTTCATTCCTCTGGCAGATCCTTTTAATCACCATCAATACGTCTGCAGTCCCTGATCGATACTTTCTCCGTCCAGCTGTGCAAATCCCTGCGCTTGTCCTGCCTCCAGTCTTGTGATTTATCACTCGTAATGTTCCGCTCGTCTGTGTTTGCTTTAGTGTTTGGCGTGAAAAAACCCATGTCTGTAATCTCAGCTGCATGTTCTCATAAAAGACAGAGTTGATGTGAAGCGAACATGTAGCTGTATGGGATGTTTGCTCAACTGGAAGTCTTTTCCTCTATCAGTGATTTATGAGGTAGACGGTCTGAGCTGTGTGTGGTGATGAAATGTTCTGTGCTTCGCTTGCGTAGTTGTTGGCGTGTTTGGATATTGGCTTGACAGGACTTTTAAAATGTGTGATCAAAAAGGATAATTAGCTGCTTGGTTCATGGTAGTTAACGGTCGATTTATACAGATACCCATTTCTACTGTACGATGACACTGGTCACTCCTCTCCATGATCTCTATGGCACTAGGCTGGTCTGATTATACTGGTTTAATCCTGTTTACACTGGTCTGGTGCCAATGTGATGTTTGGTCTACTCTGATACTGCTCTCTGGTTGTCTACAACACCTGTGTTTACAGTCATTTTTGTTGTCCCCTTTACGTGGATATTGAATAGAGTTATCGGGTTTATTTACAACAAGATGTGACCCAATTCATCTGTGGCTCAATCCCATAATGCACTGCACCATTACATTTCCTGTTTGAGACACTCACAGAATCCAGAAGCCCGCCAGTGTCAAATTATGGAATTTGAGTCGGTATGCTAAATTTTTCCTTTTTCTTTAAACCACAACATCAGAGAAACTTTCTCTTGGTTCAAAATAATGGATTGTAAATGGACTTGTTGTATATTGCACTTTCACACACCGATGGAGGCCAATGTCACTCCTATGGGAGCAGTTTGGAATTCAGTGTCTTGTTCAGTGATACTTCAGCATGTTGGGGATGGGAATCAAACCTACAACCATCCGATTGGGAGAAAAACGATCTACCAACTGAGCCTTTCAAGTATTTTGAAGTAATCTAATTGTTACCTACAAAGACCAATTTTGCTTTGGTCTCGCCATATTTCTTGCTCATGTGCTTGTGGTCATGACGTTATGTGACATCAGACATGAAGCTCCGACTGTAGGAGAAAATCTGACGTGCCATTTACATGGATCGAAAACCAGACTACACAACCCCCTGCTATGTGATTGTAATTTCAATCAGATGGTGCAAATATAGTCAGATTTAAGTGTTAATATGGTGAAATTCAATCTGATTACTTTTTGGTCCATGTCACCACAGCTGCTGGACTGATTCAGGTCTGTGTCAGTCTATCTTGGTCAGTGCTGGCTGATCATACTCGTGTCCTCTTATACTGATCTGCTGCTTGTGTTTTCTGGTCTCTTGTGGTATCATGATGCTCTGTGATGGTTAATAGTGGACTGATGATGCCCTGATGTAGATCCAGTCTGCACTGGTCTAATGCTGATGTGATGCTGGTCTGATGCTTCTCTGTTGGAAGTCTCACTGGTCTGCAATTCTTTGTGCTTGTTCTTGCTGATCAGCTGTAGGCTGAGACTTGTCAACACTGACCTATGCTAGTCTGATGTCTACACTGGTGTACGGTGGTTTGTTCTGTTCTGAGGAAGGTCTTCAGTAGTCGGTACTGGTCTGATAATGGTCTCTTTTAGGTTGTTGCTGGTTTATATGGCTTCATTGTGGTCTGACGCTTTTGATGCACCACAGTAGATCCACACATAGTAGATGGATGGATAGATGGTAGATAAGAATGTAAAGCTGTTCAGTGGAAAAAACCTGTTGCACCACTCCCATGTTTGTCTGGATCATCTAAATATCATGTAATCGTTTGCTGGTATTGGTCCTCAGTATTTTTGATAGTAAACACCCACTTAGTCTCGGTGTGTCGCAGACATCGGATAGGCGAAATTGTGATGGCTGCACATCTTGTAAATATCTCTCAACTGCGGATCGATAAAGAACCGTTTAAAAAGGCCCGACTCAAGTGGCATTGGATTTTTTTTTCTTTGTGTGCGTTTGTTTGTGTTCCTGGGAAAAGAACACTTCGCTGAGGCGCAGACACATCAAGAGAATGAAATGTCACACTGTGACAGCGTTCTGGAGCTCGGCGCCCTGTAGACTTTTCTGAGGAATGACAAGGTTTCTAATGTGCTGTTTCACACTGAACGAGGTCCCCATTCAGATGAGACTTTAATTATTTCCTATATATTTGTGCTTTTCTCACAGTGCACTCGGGGTAAAATTGAACTGCGATATATGAAGTGGACAGTCAGAAGCTACCTTCACGCCACTTCCAATCCTCTAATTACCGGGCTGACAGATTTACCCAAACTTGTGCTGCTTCACTTCTAAATGTTGATAATATGAGCAACTAGTGGGTGCAGAAATAAATCTGTTATCAAAACCAGACTTTTTAATATTTTAAGGATTGAGTCAATATCAATCATAACAAACAATTTGACTGGAATAATATTGCCGTAACCTCTCCATGTGTCCATTATTTAAGAATAATGTCCTGCTTGTCTGCCACTTTCTATAGTTTTCTGTGCTGGATGGATGATTTTCAGTACTGGAGTATATTGTGCTGATGCTGGAATATCAGACTCATGAGAGTCCGATGCTTGTCGAAGTTGCTCCAGTATGAATCTATTGGCGCTTCGAAGATTAATCAATTCTATTGAAATTTCAAGACGTAGAACTGTATCCTGATCTGCTAGTAATACCCATATACCAGTCAATAAAAGCACTGATTGTAGGAGAAATTCATCTTTCCAGAGACTTTCTTCCTGGAGAAGTTGATAACAGGATGTTCGTAGATGCTCCCAGGTCAAATACGGTCGTAAGGGAGGTTGTTTAGAACTATAGCAGCATTCTGTTGTCATACAGTGACATCTGGTGGGCACAGAAGGCATTGAGAGACTGCATGTTGTCATTTGATTGAAAATGGTACATGCACACACTGGACACTTTGTTCCTGCCAAGTGGCTCCATTCTAACAATTGCTGTTGTCAAGGTAACCGCCTGTATCTCTTGTTCCATCACACAGGAGGCAGAATGAAACACAGCGTGTGTGTGTCTGTGTGACGCTAATGCAAAGATTTATTCCTCGTGTGTTTTTCTCTGAGACTATATCAGTTTCAAAGTGGAGCCCTGAGGTGCAGCAGGTACCCGACATCACATCAGCTGCAGATCCTTCAAGTCTTGGAACTTGTGATGAAGGTCTTCAAGGACCAGACTTGTTGGTTTAGCACATCCCACAAATGCACAATAGGATTGTGATTGGGTGAATTCAAGACCTTCAAACTGGTTCCCTTTTTGATATTCAGTGAATTGGTAAATGCTGTTTCCATGAAAAGTGTTTTGTAAAGTTTCCCAGCTGAGCATTACCCAGAGCATCATGCTGCTCCACTGGTTACCATCTTCCCATAATGCATCCTGGTTCCATGTGTTGTCCCAATGAGCAATGCATTAGAGTACAGTCCCGTTTACACAATCGTTTCAAGTGAGAGCTGAAAACATTCTTAGCATTTGAGGTCTTTAACTTTGCAGGGGTGCTTGGGGCCAATTCAAGTGCAACTTTTTGAGAACGCTGCTACTGTACATGCGCGCTGTAGCAACTAGTAGTTCTGCACATGCTCAGTAGAAACAATCAGAAGAATGTTTCCTCTGGCGTCATGACTCCCAGTCTATATTCTCCTGGAACTTGGTACTTGACAGTCACGTAATAACAATCCATTTTGACATTCGCCTGTCTCCTCTTTCTCTGCAAGCTTGCCCTTCATGCCTTCACTCCCTCTGTGCATCTGATCACCTGTCTTCCCCTTCCCAGTGTATTTAGACCGCTTTCCCTCATGTGTCCATCACCAGATCGTCTTCTTTCCTTCATATCTCACTACTTTCTCACGTTTTTATATTCAACCTATCTTGACTTTGCTTGAGTTTCTGACCTGCCTCTCAATTTCCCATTTTTGGGTACCTCTTTGAGTTATTCAATACTCTGTAAATCTCTGATCCTGTTCTTGATTCTGGTTCACTACGATCCGTGACGCCCATTTGCAACAATCCACCTCCGACCAGTTGACCTGTTGAGTGTTTGAACACTTAATTTAATAACGTTTGCAGTGGAGGTGAAAACTGTCTAGTTAACTGTTGAATAGTTTCTGAGATATTCTTAAAAGTAATGAAATGATACAAATGTAGACTCTGTTATTAACTGCTTGGTGGCCTTCATGGTTAATGAAAAGGTGCTGTTTCTCCATTTGCTCTGTCAGATTTGGTGTATTTTTTGTTGTAATTATAAATATTCCCTTCTAGAGTACAATACTGTTGATACTGCTGATGTTTAAGACTGCGTTTCCAGCTGTAACGTAAACCTCTCCTCCCTTCCCTCCATCAATGCATGCGCTCAAAGGAGCACTGGCGGGCCAGCCAGGTCTCGGATAGCAGGAAGAAGACACCACTTCAAGGTGGTTGCAGCCGAAAAATATCAAGTCTTTAGGGGCAGAAAAGCCTCCAATGGCAGAGAGGAGCTGAGATCTGATCTCATTGATTTTTCATGCTTTCCACCAAAACACAGGCTGACCTTTTTAGCTTAATTTATAACTTTAATACGCAGCTTTACCATCGCTCGAGGCGAAAAGAGCCTGTTGGGAAGAAAAGACCCAAATGAGTTCACAGAGCGTTGTTTTTATCGCCTGGTGTAATTATTTCTAGCGTCTAACCTACTAGCAAGCATCATGTGAAACCCAAGCATCTTCTTTGAACATATATCTGTTATTTTCATAAACTTTATAGTTGGTTTGTCTGAAATGATTGTTGATCGATTTTGATCTTTGCTTATTTAGTTATGTATTGAGCTTGTAGAATGCTTGTTTTACTGTGTTCTCTTGATGTGTATTTTCACCGTATTTCAAAATAATTACTTATTTTATTTTTCTCATGTTGAGTCATGTAAAGTCGATGGACGTGGCTGCGTTGCCACTGAGGTTTTGTAGCTGTCGAGTGACGCGAGGAGACGAACTGACACCGTATCAATTAAATGAAACTGGAGTTGGAACTGGTTTCTATTTCTCTTTTTTTCACATTTTTAGTGAGTACTTAATAGAAAAAATGTTTCCAGGAGGCCATGTAGCAATGCAATATAGTCCTTTCACAGACATGAGTCACAAGGTTCCTTACAGCACTGAAAACAAACGGATAAGATAATTAAAATATAGAAGCAAGAAAAATATACAGTTATACAACAAAGTAAAATTGAGCAGGTTCAGTTCAAAGGGCTGCCTGAATTAAAAATGCTTTTAACTGATTATATAAAATAATGCAAAAAAAAAAAATTTCCAACCATAAATGACAGGAAAAGAATGCAATACTAATTCCTCAATGCAACAAATGGCACAAAACCTGCTTGTAATTCCAAGAAATTACAATATTCCACTTTTTCCATTAAGATTTTTTTTAATGCATTGATAATTTATTGTCAATGTTCTCAAAATGGTTATATTGGCTTGATCATGCTTAAAATGGCCTATATTGTCACTATATTGGAAGCTATTATTGCCTGCTACTGGCCACTGAGGTCAAATTCTCCCCGTGTTTTTCCTAAAGCACCAAAATGCTTTGCACTAGTTTAACAAAACTGTCAGTCTGGCTCCAGCAGTATAGAATCTGTATGTACAGAGTTATGTGTGGATTTGCTTGTGAAAATAATTTACTGGTCAGTGGGAATGATTCCAAGGCTTAGAAAAAAAAAAAAGGGGAGTGAATGGTTGTTGCATGTGGACCTGGAACATGCCTCATCTAATCACTGCGGACAGGCGCGCTGCATCTGGCAAATGTTGCTGTGAGTGTTTGCAGTTCTCAGAACCACAAAATTGGGTCTGCAGGAGTCTCCAAATTCTTTCTCGAACACAGGACAGTGGAGGAAAGGGTTAAAGGAGTCTTTGATATGTGCCAGTCGGTTTGATTCTCACTTGTTTCAAAGAAACCTGTGGACCTGTTTGTTTTTCCGTCTCATCGTAGTGCCTCTCATCTGGGCTGAAAGTGGGAAGTCGAAGCATGCTTTTTTTTTTTTTTTGTTCCTCCTCTTCATGCCACGGCATCGAGGAATGGAGATGAACACTGAACCCTTTGAAGGAAAGGGTTATTGCCTCAAAATGAAGAAAAACCAAAGCCTCAATTTGTGCAAATAAACTCTGAGATCAAAGCTTCATGTCCGACGAGAAGCTGCTTTTCTCTGGGATTCACTGCGTAAACAGGAGCAGCAGACAGACACTCATTGTTTCCTGGCCGAGGCCGAACTTTTCAGCAGCTAATGGCATCAATTCCAAGGTAAAGCGCTGGCGAGCCGCCTCTGGTCGGAGCTAATGCTTTCAGCCGGGCGTGTTTGTACAGGAAGAGCAGGCCGAGGCTGCGTAATGCAGAACAAAGTATGTTTAAACAACATAAACCCCGCTAGCTTTGAGGCGGCTCGGCGGGATTTGGACAGAGGCAAAGATGTTGAGGTAAGATGGGGAATTTGGGGCAAAGGCCAGGAAAACATTTGCACAGATGTGGAAGTCTGTGGAGAGTGGAGTTATGAGATATTGAGTCTGTCGCAGTGCAGGCTCTACATTTATCAGCTTCTACTACGACTACATGCTTCCTAGGATGTTTCCCTGCATGACTTTAAGTCTTATTTCCAGCAGTCGTTGCCTTGGGCCTGTTGAAACATGGCATGGCTTTTCCGTTTTTTTGCCAAGGAATTGGCCTTTCCATTAAGGCATAGGTTCTCAAAGTGCGGCCGGCGGGCCAGTGGCTGCCCAAAGCAGCATTTCTGGCAGCCCGCAATGAATTCATTGGTTTTAAATCCATCACTTTTGAAAGGATGAATCTCCATTTCCTTGTCTTTGGTGACATCTATAGGCAGCTAGGGATAAGCTGTAGTTGCAGATGTGACCTTTAAGGGCGCTGTAATACATCACGAACGCAGAAGAAGACACGCAGCATGTCGAAGTTGACTCCATAGACTTCTACATAACTCTGAGTTCTGTATGTCTGTGCTCCTGCTCCACCTGCTACTGGAGGAATCCAACTTGTCACCTTATTAAAGCTGCTAGTATCAGTTGCTTCTGCAGCGCTACCTGGAGCAGGTAGTCCGCAATTGTTGTGGTTATTGGGTTACGACGGTGGGGAAGGCGATGACATTGTTTTCTGTGCGCCTTTGACTGTTCACACCTCAAAGCTGAGCTGGCATTTTAGAATTTCTCCCCTCTGGGAAAAGTTTCAGATTCCTAAAACGCCACGCTGTGTGGATGATCGGACAAAAAGTGTGTTTTCATGAAACGCCGATCTCGTGTGCATAGGCCCAGAATGCTTGTTCTGAATAAGTTTCTATATTCTGACGTGGACTGCACACGGGACTGTAGTATCCTAAATTTGACTGTAGAGGGCAAAAAAAACCATTTTGTGTGAATTACAATGTTTTTCAAGATTTTCTCACAGTTTGCAGGTTCAGCCTCATTTATTTGATAAAAATATATTTTTGACATTACTAAATGCAGACCAATATATGTAAATAGTAGAGATGCAACCTGGACATTAAAATGATTACAAATAGGATTTTTTTTTTGTCTGGTTTTTCTTTTTTTTCTTTTTTTTCGGCCCTCAGTCCAATGTTGGTTCTTAAATTGACCCTGAGCTATCAAAACTTTTAGAACCCCTGCTTTAACGATTGCATGAAATTGTGAAAAAAGTACAACATTTGTTTTGAAATTTGCATAATGGCAGTGGTTTGCCGTCTCACCTTTTTGTGTGGAGTTTGCATGTTCTCCCCGTGTGTGCATGGGTTTTCCCCCGGGTGCTCTGGTTTCCTCACACGGTCCAGAAACATGCTTGTGAGGTTAAATTGTTGTGACTGTGTCTGTCTCCGTTTGTCCTGTGATGGACTGTTGACCTGACCAGGGTTCATCCTGCCCTCAAACACAGTCAGCTGGGATGGCTCTTTCGCCCCGTGACTCTGAACAAGATAAAGCAGTTTAGAAGATGGAAGGATAATGGTAATGTACTATGCAGCAAGTACGCATCAATTTTTGCTATATTGAAACGACAAGAAAAACTTAAACTTCAGGGAAAAATTGAACTTTGGAGGCATTAATAGTAGTCGTTTCAAAATATAGGCAACAAAAATAGAAGTGACTAATATTGATAATGGTACTACCCAAATTTAAATCATTTTGACGTTCTGGCAATGTGTGAAATTTCAGCTTCAGATTTAGAGGAGTTTCGTCACTCATGGAGTTTTATCTCTTTTCACATAATTTGCCCACTTTGTGATGGTTATAAACTAAATGTTGCAAATGCTGTATGACTGGGAATTCACAACAATATTACTATAAAAGTATGCATCTTGGTAGGGAGAATTAATTTCATAGTGTTGTAAACTGAAATGTATTTCAACAGTAAGCTGTTAATGATGAGCGGTTTAACTTTCATTGCAAATTTTTTTTTAATTCAATTAGTCTTTTTTTTCTCAAAAAAATCACTTATTCAACTAAAACAATATTTTGGAACATTAATTTAAATGGTAAAAGTAATAGAGTTAGGGGTCAGTGTCAATAATTAAATTGTGAGGTTTTTGCTCCTTTATAATAGTGTTAGATTTATTATTTTTCTAAAATATTTGCTGATCTTATACATTTCTCCCCCGACTCCTTGGTGTCACTTTTGTTCTGTTTGCTCTGTCTAATCATTGCATGACGACTGCAAGGAAAAGAAGTCTTTCAATCACTGTTTTCCTGAGTTGATCACTTTAGAAAACTTGGGCACTTTAAGACTTCATTTCAGATCTCATTATTCAGGCTGTTTCTTTGATTCTTGACAAATGTATTTCTAAATGAAGCTTCCAGGCAGATAAGTTATGTTTTCATTCTTTGCTTTTGTCGAAGTTATAGTTGTTATTCTGCTCAACACTGTATGTGTTCATGTGCTCAACTGGCATATAGGCGTGTGTGTGTGTGATGTCTAAGTGAATTAAAGTTAGGACAGGAATTGCCTGGGGCCAGTGTGTGGAGAGTCATTTTCCTGCTGAATCGGCTGCGGTTGGTCGGTCAGCGGGAAAGTGGGTCTTTTCTCTGCCCTCTCCACATCTCCTCACATGATCCGTAGGTCAGCTGCTTCGTGGTTTTCCGTCTCTCGGGCATGTGCAGGTTTTCCTCCCATCTTTCTCACAGTACAAATGAAGTCCAGGACTTACAACACACTGGCTGACAGGACAGACTCCAGACTCTCATCTCTATAAAATACAAGTTTAATCTCTGCTTTTATTGTCAGATTTGTTTTCATTAAATCCCTTTTCAGCTCTGTACTTTGTCTGAAAGTTATCTAATCAATCAGTCACAGCCTCACAAAGATGTGATGAAGTGGCTCTTCAAAGAAAAGGCGTGGCGCTAATCCGTCCTGTCAAGAGTCTGACAAACCTCCTCCACCCTCTCCGTCTCTTGACTTGGAAACACAAGAAAGGGAAATGAGAAGAGTTTCACTGTCTGGTGCCGGATTTTAACAGGAGCCATGTTTATTTATTTATTTTTTTTTACCATATTTAAGAAAACACATGTTTGAAGGGAGTTGATGGCTCTAATTAATCTGCAGGTATTTGTTCAGGATGAACTCTGTCTTCTTGCACAGTCAGCTGAAATTGGCCCCAACAATGTGAAACCTTAAATCCTTGTTTACACAACGTTATCAAGTAAAACAATAACTTTCATAGTTGGTGTCCATTTACATGACAACAAAGGTTGGAATCACTGAAATTACAACTTTTTGAAAACTGTCCGACTCGTCTCCTTGTAAACGGGGAAAATTCAACATGCTTGAAACACTGCTACGACACGATAGTAAATATTTCTTCTTTACATGCTTAGTGTAATGACTCTGTCCATGTATTATATGCAATATTGGATGTAATTTAGTGTGAAACCTCTATTTACATGCATATTTGCTGGTATTGCTTTTCACACCAAACTGTTATCATATGCAATATTGTAAATTAATTATCCAGTTGGACAAACACTGAAACTAAGTTCTTCCAGTGCCCTTTCTTTTTAATCTCCATACCTAGTGCTGTATAATATGGTTCTTTTATTTTGACAGTCACCGTAATTACGATTCAACTTGTCCACTAGAATGTTTGTTTATAGTCCGTTGTTCTCTGCTGCACATTTGTGTGATTTAATTGCGAAAACAACCGACATGCTGACTACATTGTTTTCAGTGTTTCCATATAAACGGACGTCGTCATCAAAACGTTGCCGTGTAAAGGCGAAACTTTTCTGACACGAAAATGCATGAAATGTTTTCACTTGTAAATAGGATAAAGTAGTGTCAAAGATGGATGTGCTTATTATTTCTTTTGGTTTCTGCAGGTCTGAGCGCAGCGAAGCTCCTCAAAGCCAGCGGCCTGAACCCAGTGGTGTTGGAGGCGAGGGATCGAGTCGGCGGGCGAACCTTCACTGTGCGGGTAAGAGCTGGACTGTCCTCGATACTGCCGCTGGCTATTATGACGTGGCGTTATCCAGGTTTCTCAGAAGGTATTAATGACAGGAGGAAATGTCATGAGATCGGATACAGATTCAGTCATGTTGCTGTACTCGGGCAGTCACTCTTAAGACTGTGGTGATCAAGAGGCTCCCACTGAAATAAGACCTCGGAGTCAGTCCAGAACTTGCTGGAGAGATCATTAATCTCGGTCTAGTACTGTCCCTATGCACTGTGTAAAGGTCACTGAAATAAGTTTTACAGAAGCTGGTGACCTTACACACAATTGGCCATTATGGATCATCTTGTGACAGCTGTGTAACATTTCACAATAACCCACTTTTCAGTTTGCTTCTACGCCCAGCATGTCACATTTCCTATAAGTTTGTATGAGAGAGTTTTAAGCCAAAATGTATTGGGGAATTAAACTGAGGTTCAGGAAATGATGTTGTCAACCTTGGTTTTTTTAAGTACTGGAACCAGTCTAGAACCTTGTGGGACTCCAAATAACTAAAGATGAGATTTTTGTCATTGCACACTACTGTACAGTAAAATTATGTTTTTCAAGTCTCTCATAGCGATAAATGGTAGTATAGATAAATAAGTACATGTATTATGAAAATAAACATTGTAGATTGAGGTAATGATCATTAATGCAAACACGGTAGTAAAATAAGTATGAAATAGGAAGTAAATAGTCCATGATATTTTGATTCCACATTTGTTTGCCAATGCATTTTTTACACACCTAAACTTTTAGAACATCTGGCAGTCCAACAAGCAGGACTATTGTATCCTCCAGGCAAATCAAGATCGGAGTCCACGTCAAAGACGGTGTCATAAATATAATGGATGATTGTCTGTCTGTTATAAAATGTTTTATCTTCTTATGAATTAACATGCTTATTGCGTGTTCCTCTCATCAGAATAAGGAGACCAAATGGGTCGATCTTGGTGGAGCCTACATCGGACCGACCCAGAACCGCATCCTTCGACTGGCCAAAGAGTACGGCATCAAGACCTACAAAGTCAACGAGGAGGAGAGCTTGGTGCATTACACCAATGTGAGTGTCGGACTGTTTTCTTCTGTCCTGTCGCGCACATAGTATCCAATTCGTCATCGGTTTCAACAACCCTGTACTTACCATTGTTAATGTTTAGAACATATTGTCCTCTACATGCGTGTGTGTGTGATTTCATTATGAAAACAACCGGCAGTCCCAACTCGTGGCCCAACATGCTAACGCCGTTTTCAGATTGTTGCTGTATAAACACGTCATTTCCACACAGATTCGGCTTCATCAGAAACTACCTCTAGTCTTCACGTCTCCCATGGAACCCCAGTTAGATTGTTTTAGTGAGGCTGTCAATGAAATTTCGACTGAACTAATGCTGGTTGCAGAATGGAATTTCACGGCCATGTGTGAGCAGCATGAGGAGGAGCTGCCTGGTTGTGTGTGAATTTGTTGGGTTCTGTTACAACGGTTATCTCTAGGTACTTTTATGTGGTGCTGTATAAATAAAGTTGAATTGAATCTTCCAACCTGCTACTGGGGCCATGTTTGGTAAATGAGTCAATTCAGTTGGCTACAGGTCTTGTTACGACAGACATCCATCTAAATCTACCAGACAAGCGTAAATGGCTAATTAACAAAGCTCTTATTCCGAATCTGATGATACTTGCTTGCATTGTTGTTTTTTTTTATTTATCACCAAGTGTCAGATTTCTTTTGTTAAAATTGGCTCGGCATCACAGGACATCAAGCCATGCTGCGCTTAAATATTCATGTGTATGTGAGGAACAGGGCATCCTCGACTCCACAGCATGAGTGATATCACTGTGGATGTATCTTGATGGCTTGACGTGCTCACACATTGGTTTACATCATTTGTAGGCCTGCACGGTGGTGCAGTGGTTAGCAGTCCCGCCTCACACGGCACACTACTGCTGTCAATCACTCTTTTCTACATGGTGCATGGAAAGAATAATGCAGTTCAGTTAGTTTTGCAATATATTTTGCACATATCACGACAAAAGGTAAATTTTATGTATTTTGCAGCCTGCTCTTTTAGCTGCTCCTAAAACCACAGGCTGCTCAAACTCTATGAAGACATACATCAGCATTGATCGAATAAGGCTCAGGGAGGATCAGCGAGAGGAAACACCCAATGCTAGGTCCTTCTCTTGACTTCGTCCATGTCCAGTAGGCAGCTGGCCATCTTCCTCTGTAGCATTAGGAGCTAGAGATGCTAATCTCTGCCTGAGGGATTTCAGTAATTCAGTTTCTCATGTCTTTAAGTGGTTGAAAGGCAAACTAAGAGAGCAGAAGGAAAAGCTGTATTCCTTGACTTGGTCTTCCCTTTGCTCCATATCTCATTAACACGGTTGTGTTCCTCTACCTGATTAGATTTCTGGTTGATGCCCTTTACCCTGGCCAAACTGCTCCCATTGTAAATCACACAGGAGTGCGGCTGCCAGCTTCCTGTCGGTGGGAATGGAGCAGGCTTATCTGCACGTCGGCTGCGTTAAGGTCATTTAATGGTACCTTCAGAAGAGAACTTTGCGCGTCTGGCCTAAGGGAGTGGAGTTCTGTTAAAATGATGAAACGCCCAAAATACTTTTTGTGAATCACGAGTTCCCAATAAGTTAAGAAAATTTGGTGTTTCTTAACAAACAAGTAAGCAACTTGACATTTAACTTGTGACTGAATCATAGAAATTTTAGCATGTGCCAGAAAACATGAAAAAATGGTCGTGGTATTAAGCTGCAAACAATGAAATATTAAATTCCTTGGAAATAATGGGCCTCACAAAGGGAAAGCTCCCTGGTTTCAGTTTGGGTTGGCTTTTCTGTGTAGTTGTGCATTGGTTTCATCCAGTCACTCAGGTTTCTACTGAAATCTGAAGGCATACACATCCGCTTAATTGATGACTCTGAATTATCTGAATTCCTTTCCAGGCTTTAATTTGTCTGCCAGGGGAGGAGAGGAGTTAGAACACTAAGTCAGAATGGGTTTGATGCTCTGAGCTGGGAGATAATGGTTAACCCAGTGCTAACAAAGTCGCATCAAAGCTGCATGATGGATGGATGGCTATACAGATGGACTGATTTACTGATGCTGGTTGGATGGATGTACAGATGGATGGCTAATCTGAATGAGTGAAGCTAGATTTTAAAGTGATGATTAAATGTGTGCACTAGGACAGACAGCAAATGGAGAAGATATTTCAACATTTGAAGCTCTGCGTGGAAAAAACCTCAGCTGTTGACTTCTGGAAACATATTTAATTTCCCTTCATTGACATCCAACCAGCCATCCTTTTATCCCTTTTAGGGATCTTGTTTGAAAAAAACAAACGGGAAACCAAAACTTTGACACCACACACCGGCTGGTATGTTGCATAACTACGAGGCCTGTGTCTTTGCTTCGGGGCTTCTTCTGTCCGTTCAGGGACCCAGTGAAGGGTTATCGTTGGGCTTCTGACAAGCTTGGTTTCACTGTGAGGTCAGTTTGGCTTCACCATTGACTTGACCTACTTCTGCGGTTCTGTGAAACATGATGTGGGACACAGAGAATAAACGTCTGGTTGAGTGAAGGGTGTTGTGATTTCTGAAGCCTTCCCCATGGGAGTGCCCACGTCTCCTTAGTTACTATCTTGGTAATATCCACTTGCCGCTCAAGACTCTCAGCCATGCTACTGCTAGGTTCCTGCCTGGTTGCTATGGCAGCACGCTTTATCAAAAGCTGCGCGTGTGTGTCATTGGTTATTTGCGTATGCGTGGCAGGGTTCTTCTGTGCTTCCAGGTCTCCTGGCTCCAGAGCTGAGTCAGCAGAAATTATTTGAATCTTTTTTTGTGACGGATGTTGTCATTCTATCCTTTATTTGACACAAGTATCTGTGTTCGGCTTATTAGTGCTAGTTAAAACATTGGTGCTATGTAGTGTTTGGGTTTTTTTTCGATTTCGCAGCATTTTGTTTTCTTGGCATTAAATAAATCATGTCTGCCTCTAACTTGATGTTGCTGCTCCTGAGTGAAACATTTTGAGTTTGAATATGAAAACACAATGATGAAAAACTGTTTACACATTTAACATGATGAATTGTTAGTTTATTTATAATGGCAGAGTTGAGTCACCGAAAATTCTCTGAGTCCTCCGCCCTGCTCTGAGATTTAGCAGTTTGCTTTTAGTCTGTGTTCAAGGTTTGATTCTGCAGAGCAAACAGTTTATCCTTATTCGTTAACCGAACAAAAACGCAGAAACGGCTGGAGACGAGCCAGACACTGAACCCATTTGGAAGTTTGCGTTTGGTTTGTTTTCACTGAAGATCTGGACTGTTTAAACAAGCTCATCGCAGCCCTGCTTCAGTTAATCGGTCTCCATCCAAACATGGTTTGAAATGCAAAGCGAGAAAAGATTTTCAGAACGAAACACTTTGTAGTGAGTAGAAACTCGGTATTCAGTCACTTGCTCTAAGATATTGTATACTAAATCATGCTGGCCCGAAAGGCTCTCTACTTGAGATTTACTCAAGCTACTTAATAAAAAATCTTCTTGTTTTGCTTAGATTCAACTCACTATACCCTCTTGTGGTGCAAACTGGTATTACAAGAAAAAAGCGATCCAATGCTAGCGAGTTGGTCTTTATTTTATCATCATAAATTGCTACTAAAACTTAGTTCAACACCTTGATTTGACTCAATGTCTCCAGGATGGGTTTGTCCATCACGGTATTTTACAACGGGGGTCTCAAACCTACAGCCTGGAATCTAAAAGTGGCCAGCAAGAGGCTTCAATTTGGCCAAAGCAGTTGCAAAGAAAACTTCGATTTTTGTTTTTCTTAAAAGTAGCGACAACACTGAAACTCAAGCTGAGATGCTGTTGATAATGTGTTTGACCCCTTAAAGAAAAGTCAGTTTGTTTTCATTAACTTGTGGTTTTGCTTGAGAGGATTTGAACTTAGTTTTGAGTCTAATGTAACCTTTTATCACCAAGGGAGTTTTAATGATTTCAGCAAGTTGAGTGGAATGTGTTTAAGGTGCCTCTCAATAGCTTTCTCTGTTCTGCTGCTGGAGACGAACCTTTTTATTTTTGCACTTTTGAGAATAAAAACAAAAAGACATGGACCACCAAACAAGCTGCCTTCTCTTACCCTTCTGCTACTCACTGACCCAACTGCTCTCCGGCCAGGCTGGACCACATCGGTGAATCGAGAGGTCGCACACCCATTTTACAATCTTCTATTATCTTCTTCTACGTCCAATGTCGCACTGCATCTAGAGAAATAAATTCGGCTGCAGCGGGTCGCATGGTCGAGCAGTAAAAACACACAAACGGTTCCCGAATGATGATTTTCCTTATCTAAATCATCAGAAATCTGTTGCACCCATCATCATCGGTTTCGTGCTGTGCAGTGATGTACACTGCCGTGCGTTCACTCTAAGAAGCTTTTAAATGGCAAGAAAAGAACACCATGTGAAAGTTTTCTTTCTACAGTGCACATCTGAAGAAATTAAAGCGCACACTGGTATTTGCAGCCTCTTCATGTCTTCACAAGACAAAAGCTGGAGTAATAGTAAGCCAGCGTGTGTCCCGAGCCGGTGTGTAATTAGGGCTTGCTTTCAAGTGAGCCGCGGAGCTAATCAGCTTTTCCGTGGCCCGTTGTAATCCAAAAGGCCAGCGCCGGTTTCCCTTATCAGCAAACTGCTGGCTAACGGGCAGCTGCAGCTCTCAGCACTGGATTTATTAATGAGGTGTCACTCGTGAGGTATCAGAGATGGGCAGACAGACTTTGATTAAATACCGTCCCTGCTTATCGGAGATTGAGACGGAGCGTGGGATTGTCCCTCCGGCCCCGCAGCGCCGTTGCATGTCTGCACGTTTACCGGACCGCCGAGGGTCACTGTGATGACAGTGTGCTATGAGAGTTATTTGGGAAATGAGGGCTGGTGCTTTCAAACTGCAGTCCTCGTTGTGCTGTCTGTTTATAAAAATATCCCTAACGGGCCCATTTAAAGCCTCGGAGCTGATTTATGATGGCTATTTTTAGATTATTGAGTTTAAAGCTCTCGAGTCCGAGTGTGTCTTTGGATTGTGAGATAAATTCTTTTTATAGGATTTCAGGAAGAAACTGATGTGATTTTGAAAAAAATTTAGGCTATTTATAGTGAAATATGTCAGATCATGGTCAGTTTTATACTTTACAACATATTTTGATATACACTGCGCTTCCAGACATGTGAATCACCAATATGGAGACCAGTAGTTGGTCCGATATTGCATGGCTTACTCATAAAATATCCCAAATGCAACCCAGACATTCAGCTGAATAAAGCTCATGTTCGTCAAACCACTGGTTAATATATAAGACTTGAAGGGGTCATATTATGCAAAATTGACCTTGGAATAGTTTTCCAACGGTAATAATCGTCCCATACCTGAAATGATGCCTCAGAAGTGAAGAAAGTCTGTCATCTCTCTCCCTGGCTTGTTTCAGTTTTTAAAGTGTGTTGCTCCAACAAACCAATCAGAAATCAAACCCTATAGTGTCTTTGGGGGCTTAGCCAATCCCGTTTGCTAATGACTGAGTAGAATTTATAAACATTTAAATTTATCAAGATTTAAAAACTCAACTGTCAATAAAATGAGCTGTTTCTTTATTGTATAATTTCAATTTTGTACTTTTCCCAAAATCTGAACTTGAGTAAAGATTGTGACTACGTTTGAGTGATAAAAAACAAACTCACAGCAAAAAGTCAAATTGAATTTATTACGGTTTTATTGTTATGGTTCATATTCGCTCACTGTTGAACAAACTTGAGTTTCCTAAAGTGGGAATGATCAGTTTCCAGACTTGACCGTCAGAAGTTTGCACATTCTTCCTCAGAAGTGGCTTCAGTAGATGAACGGACAGATGCTAAGTTCAGATATTGTTTTGGGGAAAATTGCTTTACGTAGAGGAAGTATCGTCTGTCTGGAGAGACGGGGAGAGATTAGTGTTTATCTTGTGGTGTAGTTACCTGCAGCTCCCTGAAGCTTCTCTGGATCCTGTGAGAGGAGCCGACTCGGCTCGCCGATGTGGAAACAGATGCTCCATCTCCTCCTCTGTATTCACTTGGCTGCCATCGCCATGGCGACAGACCTGTATGGACACTGTGGGCTTTGAGACTCGTCTGCGTCGCCTTCGCCCGGTCTTTTTTATTTTGCATAAAACAAGGTGCAAATTATAAAAAGAACCCTCCTGGTTGGTTTAAGCTTTTAACCATTTAATGACCTTATATAAAAGCTTTTCTTGTTTAAAATTTTTTTCCCCTTCATACCTGCTGCTTTAGGATTTCTAGAATTTGTGTATGAATAAGCGTGTCATTCACGCTTCAGTGCACCTGAGAGATGCTTTTAGATCAAAAAGACAGATTGTTGTTTGATATTTACAAGAAAAAGGGTTCAGTCTCGGCCATGAGTGTTTATTTGCAAATAAGTATAATAAAACTGCTTTCGGAGGATGATTCAAACACTGGTGCCAAAGAAACGGAAGGAAGTACACTTAAGATACAAATATCAAATTACATTTTAAAAAAATCATTCAATCAAATTTAATGATATATGGACTAAAATCTAACAAGAGCCATCCCACGAAAACGGACATTGTGAAAACGTTAAACTTTTCTAAAAGGAAAACAAAAACTGATGGAAAGTTCTTGAAATTGTGTCATTTAGAGGGAATTCTCAGTTGTAGATGGTGAAAAAACGTCAGATATTTGCCAGTTTAATACTCGCCGACATGTTTGATTACATCAGCTAGTTTGTGACGTTGACCATCGTGACTCGTAAAGTGAAAACTGTAACTACCTGAACAATTCCTCAACACTTCTGTTTAAAAATATATTTGAATAGGTAGCCATATGCAGCTACCACCATTAAATGGTGTGAATGTTTGACTTTCAACAACTTCTGCAGCTGCTTCAGCGTGTATTCAAGCTGGTTTCACTGAGGTACTTTATTTTTTTCACTCTTAATGTAACCGGAGTTCAGATGAAAGTTTTATTGCATCCGTGTTGCAACATTGTCAACTGGGGATAGAATATCTCAGATAAGTGAACACAAACAATGCTGCCTTAAAACACTGATAACCTGGAACGCACTCCCAATGGCTTATTCATTAACCCTGACGCTTGGGAGTTTTGCTGTCCGGACTATAAATCCTCTGGAGGCACTTCTGCTTTTTAGTATTGAAATGTTGATTTTAAATCTACTTTATCAATTGGATGTGATGCAGACATGCAGGATCTTAATCTAACTGGCACCAATTGAAGGAAAACTGCATTTTAAACAAATAAGAGCTGCTCAAAATGTTTCAAATTATATCTGTGGTGTCATATGTACCGGCCTGCAAGATCCCCCAATCCAGTCAACCTGACAACTGAATTATGCAAAAAGTGAATCATTTTTTAA
Source organism: Parablennius parvicornis (assembly GCA_900302745.1). Taxonomy (NCBI): domain Eukaryota; kingdom Metazoa; phylum Chordata; class Actinopteri; order Blenniiformes; family Blenniidae; genus Parablennius; species Parablennius parvicornis. The sequence continues at coordinate 11,004 of OMNM01065527.1, read as the reverse complement.
ATACATAAGAGATGGAAAGAAAAAAATGCATGTGAGTTTGAGACCTCAGGATAGGGGTGGGCAAACTCTGTCCTCAAGGGCTGGAGTCCTGCAGGTTGTAGCTCTTTCCCTGCTTCAGCATGCCTGATTCTAAGGATGGTGTCATCACCAAGGTTGTGAAGAAGCCCAATAACGAGCCCCTTATTGCAATCAGCTGTGTTGCAACTGGGAGAAACCTGAAGTTTGTAAAAACACCCAGAATGCAACAGTGACCGGAGAGTTTTTCTGGACTTTTTACTGTATTTTGCACCAGAAATTTCATTAGACTTGGCTTTATGTTGAGATTGGAGTAATTTTCTTTCATAATTGTTTTTTTTGCAAACGTATAGACATTTTCAAAACGTTTCCGTGTATCGCTAAACATTTGACAAAAACCTTTTTCACTTGAAATGTCATGGAAATGGAACCATCAATACATCTCCTGTCAATCCATATAAAAAACCTGAGGTCAATTTTTTTTTTTTATATTCGATTTTTGTTAGATTTTCAGGCAAACGACAAACAGGAGAACACAACGGCTCACACACAGCATTATATACATACACATCCTAGGAAAAGGAAATTGGGGAGCTTAATACAAAAACGGATCACGATGACTTTGGGAACAGTCAATGATATTGTGGGTTTGACATGTTGTAAATAAAGATTTCAGACTGTAGAATAATTCCAACCTTGAGTGAGACATACGGTTAACAAGTTCACTCGGAACGCTGTCAATGATTATATTGTGCCATGACTATATGGTTGGAGCAGCCGCATCAATCCATTAGAATAAGATGTTTTTTCCAGCAGCAAAAGGTCAAGATACTGTAGAGATTGTTGTGATTTGTGTTGGTGATACTATTATCTGTGAGGCCAAGTAAGAGACACTTAGGATCCAGCTGAATTGGAACAATAAAAATAATAGACAATATATTTTCAATGTGAGACCAATATCACTGCAATTAAACACAACTTAATGTGTTTGAAGTGGCTCCGCCAGACCTTCACATCGATAAACGCCATTGCCTGACAGACAAACAGAGCAATAGTCCGTGCTTACAGCCTTCGTATGTGGATTATGTCTTATCAGGTTTGATGGCTCTGCATCTGTCAACCATTAAAAAAAAAAAAAAACCATCACGCTATGTTTTCTTCAGAGGATTCACAATCAGTGTGACTCTGCAGATTTGAACACAGATACAAAAACCTTTTTTTTTTTTTACTTCGGAAGTCATGGAAGAGATTGAAGGAGATCAATGCCTGTTGCCATGGAGATGCTCCCTGCTCAGCCTTTCACACAGTGATATTGCCCCCCCTGGCTAGTTAGCATGGGTATGAGCTGACAGCTAACATGCACGTGATGCTAACATGGTTCTGCAAACAAAATGTGTCGGAGAACGTCTGCGCTCTACCGATTGAAGTTCTAGTTTTTATTTGAATTGCGGCTCCCATATGTACTTTTATGGTAAATGTTGTGATTATGTGTGTCTTCCAGGGAAAATCGTACCCGTTCAGAGGCTCCTTCCCCCCCATGTGGAACCCCATCGTCTTGCTGGACTTCAACAACCTCTTCAGGACGATGGATGAGATGGGAGAAGAGGTGATGCCACGCCCACCGCGACTTTCCGGTTTTACCCCTGTCTCCATCTGAACGTCTCTCTCGTGTTTCAGATTCCCAGAGAGGCTCCGTGGAGGGCGCCGCACGCCGAGGAGTGGGACAAGATGTCCATGCAGCAGCTCCTGGAGAAGGTCTGCTGGACCAGGTAACACTCGGGAATCATCCTCACTCTATATTTCACCAATGTTTGATCAAAGGAAATACCAGCAAATAGTGAGGAAATAAGATGGTTTTTGATCTACAATGCAGATATTTTATAATAAAGTCCGAAAATAAAAGTCGTGCTGAGGCAGTGGATGAAATGTCTCACTATCATGACAATAACTTTCAGTGTAAACTGTTCTTTTTAAGACTTTATATACTATATGATGTCATCAATTATTGAGTTTTTCACTGTCTTCTCTCGTCTTGAATCGCAGCGCCGTCCTCCGCTTCGCCACGCTGTTTGTCAACGTGAACGTGACCTCTGAACCCCACGAAGTGTCGGCTCTGTGGTTCCTCTGGTACGTGAAGCAGTGCGGCGGAACCATGAGGATCTTCTCCACCACCAACGGGGGACAGGTAACATCTGAGCGCTCCGTCACGGGTGGACATTCCATCCATCTGTGATGCCGCGTGTCTCATAAAGCTAATAGTACATTTTAACTTTGACTCTCCGATGATGATGATGATGATGATGTTACCATGCCACACTGCAGCACAGGTAATTCGCTCATATTTCAACCACCTCTCACATTTCAGCACTAAAATCTCTATAGTGGCTCCCCGGAGCTAAAGCTAGATTACTTCTGCTCAATAATATCTTTCTCTAATTTACCTGCACAGCAGAGAATCTTGCCGAGGGATTCTCATGTTTCCCTGAGACGTAACAAATGTCACGCTTGAATAACATGGTGTTTTTAATTTGTCTGTACATCAGTTTTATAACTCTGATCACTGCAGGTGAGTAATGTGGCCTTTGAAAAGTTGTTTTCCCCCCCGTTTCAATGGAGACTGACTTGAAGAGTTTTTGAGAAGTTGCAGTGTCCCCATTATCAACAGGGACAAAGTGTTTTTCAAAAAGTTGCATATATCCCGTTTCCACGGAGTCAGTTTTTAAAAAGTTTTGTTTTTGCCCATTTCTATGGAAACTGAGCGATTTAGAAAAGTTGCCCCCCCCCCATTTCTACACGAAACAGACCTTTTTTAAAAATTAGTTTGTTGTTGTTTGCACCCCCACAATGTGACAAGTCTTGCATTCTCACAAAACATATGAACTTCGTCTCCTGTTATGAAAGCATCAATTGTGAAATGTCGAAATTCAAATACCGTTCGTAATGACTGAAGGGTTTTCGAAGCAACTTTATACAAAAGATGTGCATGTTATTCTATCCAGTAAGCACACTTGACCATTTATATACAAATAGCGCTGCACTGGCTCCCACCAAATAACTGGAGTCCTCCCAGTATCTGGCTTCAGCTTTCCAGGAAGTTTCTCTCAGTAGAAAGTTCAGTGGAGGACAGAGCCGAGGTGGCACCGAGCCAAGAGGGGCACGAAAGCTCCCACACAGAGAAAAATGCATTAATGCAAAAGATAACAAATCGGTGAGACATCCCGTCAACCTGTAAATCGGCCTCCGTCTTCTCCACCTCAGCTCAGCATGTTTATGAGCCTGACAAAAGATGTTTTCCTGGATTTCTCGGAGAGCTCAGGCTGCCCTGAAAGCTAAATGGTCCTGTTGCCATAGCGGCTGACAACTTGGGACTGTGTTTCGGTAAATAAACATGACGCTGGCTCTGCCCGAGAGAGACACGCACACATGGTGAAAGATATACGTGTGTGTGTGCATAAAACTGCTGTTATTTCATCACTTTTCAGTACAACTTTCCATCAAAAGAGCAAAAACAAACTGGCTTTTAATCAAACGAAAGCCGTTGACAGGCTGTTTCTGGCTTTGGTTTGTAATTCAGCAGCGACTGGCAGGACTATTTGTGCAAATGCCACAGTGGAATCTGCGCAATGTGTTTCTGATCAGGCGAAGGCGAGAGATGTTGACACGAACCATATGGAAAAGGTCACTGCCTGTTTAATTCTGTGTATCGGAGCTTTGGCAGCACTTAATCTGCCTCCGCCCCCTCAGCCTCCTCTTCATCAGTCAGTAGTCGCTGGCCTCGGCTGCATAAACTTTTTTTTTTTTTGGCTTGTGATGTGGCAGTTTGTAGTAAAGGAAAGACTGCAGATTCAGGACAACACGTAGCTGCAGGATTAATTTAATTTCATATTTTCATTTTATTATTTCACTTCAGGCATGCGACCATTCAGTGCGCAAACGCATACATACATACTATAGCTAATTGACATGCCTGGAAAAGAGGTGGGAGGAAGAACAAGTTATTTAATCCTACCCCTCAATATTTGATCCTTATTCATTTACCTTACTGTATTAAGAATATATAGTTTTATATAATTAAATTCATACAGTAAGAAGATCATATGTGGAATATATGTGTCTTTCATACAAACGGTGAACCCCTTTCCAATTTGTTCACACCCAAAAAAATTCTATGAAATATACAGATATACTGTGTTGTATGTTATCTGCCTGGATGAGAGCTGACGTCCTCCCTGTTTTCTCTGCTTGTGTCCATCCACCTCCTGCAGGAGAGGAAGTTTCAGGGCGGTTCCAGTCAGATCAGCGAGTGCATGGCCAACGAGCTGGGCGACCGCGTCAAGCTGCAGTCTCCGGTCTACAGAGTTGACCAGAGCGGAGACATGGTGGTGGTGGAGACGCTGGACAAACAAACCTACATGGTGAGTGGAGGCAGTTTTCTCTGTACACCCCCCCCCCAGTCAGTCTGACAAACATCGGAAATACATGTTCGAAGGACTAAAGTACGGTGGCCTGGAAGTGCAAACAATTGTAAAAAAAAGCATGAAACGCTGCTAAATCCAGAAAACACTGTAATGTCTTGAAAACACTAGAAACTATGCAGAAAACCCAAATATTTTTGTCGAATTGAAGTATATGAATGTTAAATGTCCTTCAGTCTGGCTCACGGTTTGAGCTCTTTGTGCAAGAAACTTTGTGCTACTGGTTTATTTTAACATATTTCTTTGCACATACTGAATTGCTGTTTAGTTTCTTACACCAATTTAAGATTGTTTCCTCTTAATAATTACTTATTCTGAACATGATTGTATCAGGAGAAAGAACAGCTTATATTGCAAAAGTTTCTATATCTTCAAACGATTGAAAAGTGTTTTTCAAAACGCAAAACTGACAAATACTTCACAAGAAAATGTCTAAGTTACATTTCATGGATTGTTTATTGAGCCCCTGGATAGGGAAACGAGCTACTTGAGCTATTTGAGAGCTCATTAAAGTTAAGAGTACAGTGTGTGTATTTGTAACCCCACAGCACTTTGTGTTTTTTGTGATATTCACACAATGAACAATTCATAAAAACCATTTTATATAAAGATTTACCCGTGGTAGCACTCTGGTGGTCACAGTAATTCAGTTAAACAGATTCACTTGTAAGAAACATGCCTGTGTACTTGGATTCTGTGGGACCTTCAGTAGTAATGGAGTATTTTTACTTGCACAGTCATGTTGGGTATTTTTGGAGTCTTACATCTGCTAAAAAAAAACAAACCTATTTCCCCAAGCATTACAATTTAAAATCACAAGCTACATTTGTCAATATTGCTGTGTTGCTGCCACCTGCTGGTTGTTCCTGCCATAACATCCTGATGTGGGTTTGCATGCCATTCTGAGTTTTGCTGCGTGTTTTCTGGTCTCAGGCCCGGTACGTGATCGTGGCCACGCCTCCCGGCCTGAACCTGAAGATGCACTTCAACCCCGAGCTGCCCCCGCTGAGGAACCAGCTGATCCACCGGGTTCCCATGGGCTCCGTCATCAAGTGCATGGTCTACTACAAAGAGAACTTCTGGAGGAAAAAGGGTGCGTGGGGATTGGACAGTGGGATGGGGGAGAAGTGGTCGAACTTGATTTCTGAGGTTTTTTTTCTTTTTCTGCAGGTTTTTGTGGCACAATGGTGATCGAAGAGGAGGGAGCTCCCATCGGTCTGACACTAGATGACACGAAGCCGGACGGGAGTGTGCCTGCTATCATGGGGTGAATACAGAGCTTTGAATTATCGGTTTAAGAAACAGAAAGTGAATTTGCAACTTTTTAAAGAATTGCGTCATTAATTTTCATTGTTTTCCTGATTCTAGCTACTTAAAAGTTAATGTTTTTTGTGATAATAAACTGAGCATAGTTTGGTTTTTTCCTTTTATAGAAAGAAAATAAGACATTTCAGAAAGCATATCAAACTTGGAAAGACTTTTTTTGACCAGTTGAAGGATAATTGGTTAAATAAGATAAACCAAATATTACAATATTTGTGAACAGTTTTTTAATTGCAACTGTTTGTTGTTCATTTCCAAATCAGTGGGAATTTACTAATCTGATTCCAAACTATATTTCAGTGGAAATTATGTGTGTAATTAATCATTAATAAAACTAGGCCTAATGCAGATGGCTGAGCCATTAGTTTTACTCAAATTTGTAAATGTAAATCTTATTTTGAAATCGGTTACATTGTTTCTGCTCACTTATAAACTTGTTTTGTGTTCATTTGCTCTTGTTAATAAAACAATGTAAGGACATTCTTGCAACATGATCTTTTTGCTCTTCTACACTTTTTTGTCATCATAATTGCCTTTCAAGAAAGCTTTTGACTTGCTGAGATTTCCCATCTGATGACTTTAATCCAGGGATCTATCTGAAATCAAACATTTACTACTGTAGCTTGGGCTAAAGTTAACTTTGATGTCATAAAATGAGCTCTAATTTACTTAACATCACTCTTGATGTTTAAAAAAAAAAAAATTATAGATGGAGCTTGAGTTTGTCCCATGTTGGTTGGTTAAAAACTTGTTCTCAGAATTTGGATTGCATATATTCTCTTGAGATATTTAGGTTAAAGGTGCTAATACTTCCTAAATATAAAATATTGGATATGGATAAGTATGAGATAGTCCTTACTTTGTGGGTCCAATTTCATTTAGTTGGTCCTTAAAATGTAGTAAATACAAGAATGTATGAGATGCGTATAGAATATAGACTATAAAGCAACAGTTTACCTTGTATATGTAGAAGTACATACTCCTTAGCATCAACTTGTGGTCAAGTATTATACATAAACAAAAGATGTTTTCTCTTCTGAATAGTATTTCAACTTTCTGTTTTGCAGATTCATCCTCGCCCGCAACTGCAGAAAGCTGTGCACCTTGACCAAAGAAGAAAGGTAGCGAGCTGCTGAACAGAGCACATTGTCCCAGTGACTGCAGGGTGGCTTTCATTCAAACTCTTTTTGTGTTCAAGGTTGAAGAGGATCTGCGACATCTACTCCAGGGTGCTGGGCTCCGAGGAGGCTCTGCATGTGAGTCCGGACGCCGAGACTAAACGCAAACAACTGAAACGCTTCGGGAGTTCAGACCAGTTACATGTTTGTTTCAGCCGGTGCACTACGAGGAGAAGAACTGGTGCGAGGAGGAGTACTCCGGAGGATGCTACACTGCTTACTTCCCCCCGGGGATCCTCACGCAGTACGGCAGGTAAGAGTCCTGGAGGAGAACCTGAACCCAAACATTCTGAGGGTTTCCAGTCTGAATCAAGCTCCAATGTTTAGAAATGCCATGGAAACGGCAGAAAAGCTGAAAACCATATAGTTGGCATGTTGGGGCCAGTAATTTGTGCTGCTGGTTGTTTTTGTAATAAACCACACACGCGTGCTCACAGGGAATTATTCATTATGAACATTAACAATGGTAGGTCGATATCCTAAGATATTGGAAAAGCTATTTTCTATATCATGATGTGCAAACACGCTTTAGCAGCATTTCAGAAAAGCCCATTTTCCATTGAAACTAAGCCCAAGTGTTTTCAAAAACGTGCTTTTTTGTTGGCTCCAAGCACTGCTGTGGTGTAAACTGACACTCAAAGTGCTACTAAAGTTTTGTGTTTTCATCTGAAAACCTGACACCCCGAACGTTCTCCTGTTTCCCCATCACTTCCTGTCCGCAGGGTGCTCAGGGAGCCGGTGGGCCGGTTGTACTTCGCGGGCACTGAGACGGCCACGGAGTGGAGCGGCTACATGGAGGGCGCCGTCCAGGCGGGAGAAAGAGCAGCCCGAGAGGTGAGAGCTGGGACGAACTCGTAAAACAGCCGCCTCCCACCAGACGTTCACTAAAGAAATGACAATGGAAGTAACAGCTGACCCTGATTTGTCAGAGACTGAGAGTAAAGGTCATAGCGCAACGCTGACACCCGGAACTGACCAGCAGATGGCGACAGCGCTCATCTTCTTGTATCAGTTGAAGAGAAGTGAAGTTTAGATTATATAAATGTTGAATGAATGTTACTTGTTGTGACATTGGTGATCACATTCACACACACTGAATGGCTGAAGCAATGTGGGTGACCTTCCATTGGAACCATTTAGGTGTTCTGTGTCTGCAACCTTACTGACTGAGCCACAACGTGTTCGAAATGCGAGGATAATATTTTAAGGCTTAAACTGAAGGAAAGCTCTGGAGTTGACGGTTTGTATGATTTACTTTTCATCATTGTTGAGATCCAGTCGGGCTGTGAGTTGATAAAACTTTGCATTCTATTTTTCTTTTCTTTTTACTTTTATTTCCATTTAGATTTTTACTTTCTTCCCCCCCACCCCCCTTTTTTCTTGTTTATCATGAGCTCTGCTATTTGTTGAGAAACATTAGGATGTGACACGGGTTGAATTCAGTGGCATTTTTAATGTTTTTACGTCTGTTTTGTTTTTGCAGATCATGTGTGCAATGGGTAAAATCCATCAGAGTCTGATCTGGCAGAAAGAGCCGGAGTCTCAGGTGAGGAACATTTTTCTAAATATCTGATTGAAGAAATAGCAGCAGCTCTGGGTGGCGCTTTAGGACTGATTGAAGCTTTGATTTCTATCTTACAGTAGAATTTAAGGTTTAGAAACAGGTTAACTCAGGTTTTATCATCAAACCATCCAAAGTGGTATTTTTACAAAATGGACGAAAAAAAAAAACCCGTTCTCAATAGAACCTTTTAATATAATTGCCAGGAAGACAGAGGAACCCCAAAGGTTAAAAGATGACCTCCCTCATACATGATTTACAGATTACATTAGAAGATAAAGAATAAAACTAGACCTCAATGAGAAAACTTTGAACAAAAATCTTTAATTATGAAAACTTTCGACGGGGAGAAAAGATTTTAATCAGTTTGAAGAGGAAGTCTTTGAAGAAAAGGGACAGTGAGGACTTCTCAGATTGACGAGCAAAGTGTCTGCAGATTTCAAAGATGAATCATTTAGTGTTCAACGACTTGGAAGAAGAATAAACTTTTACTTCGATTATAAGAAGACTTGGAAGAAGGCTAAAATAAAAAAGTTGATAGGAAGGTTAACAAAAACAAGAATTAAAGAGCTACAGGAAGAATGATTGAAGACTGTTTAAGGATTTAGTATAATATATAGTAATATTAAATTTGTATAGCCCTTTTTTTAAGGGCACTCGAAGACACTTCACGTCGTCATATTATGTTTCTCTATTTTATGCTTGTTGATTTCAACAGTCATAGAAACACAATAGAAGATATAAAAGCAGAATAGAAGTAAAAGAAGAATACCAAAAGCATTGGAAGAAAAGAATTCTAGTCTTGAAAATACTAGAAAAGAAAACCTTTTAAAATTTATTTGGAAAACAAAAACATTGAAAGACTTGAACAGGAGAAGAATCTTAAGATTTGGAAGATCCTGTATAAGTTACACCGGAAATCATAAAATCTGTTAAAGTTTTGCAGAAACTAACTAAACCAACTATGCTGGACAGAAGCTCTGTTTCCATGGCAACGTTTCAAGTGAAATAGATTTCAGAAAGGTTTCATGTTTATTTGACAATGTCAGCGGAAACACTGAAAACAATGTAGTGAGCATATAGGTCCACTAGTTGGTGCTGTTGTTTGTTTTTCGAGAACAATGGGCTCTAAACATTAACAACTGAAGAACAGACATTCTAGTGGACAGACCACCAAGTGTGATTATTAATCCAGTGACTGTCAAAATAAAACTACCACGTCCCAGGAGAATGTGGACTGGGTGTCATGACACCAGAGAGGAAACGTCGTTCTGATTCTCTACTGAGCATGTGCAGAAGTAGTTACTACGGCCGAGGTGCGCATCACCATTAGCAGTATTTCAGAAAAGTTGCATTCTCTCGTTTTCAAAAAGTTGTTCTCAGTGTCTCTGATGTAAACGCAAACCCACGATGCTACAAAAGTTTTCTACTTATGTCTAACCCCGGCTGGCCGTCTTCTTCTCCTCCCCCGCCTCCACAGGAAGTCCCGGCTCTTCCATTCCACACCTCCTTCCTCGAGAGAAATTCCCCTTCGGTCGGCGGTCTGCTGAAGTTCATCGGGTTCTCCACCATCCTATCAGCCGTCGCCGCCGCCGGCCTCGTGGCGTACAACAAGGGGTTGATTCCCCGGCGTTAAAACCAACCGGCGCCGGTCGTCCCACTCCTCGCCATCGGACACATCTCCGCACTCTCTGCACGCAATCCAGCGCACATCAACGCCACAACGTGGTGAGCTACACGAGGGCGCGGCCACCGTTTCGCTCAAACGTCACGTTGTGCGGCGTCCGTTCAGAACAGCGAATCAAAACTGAGATGACTGAGAGGAGTGGCCATTTTCAATCCACGACAAATGAAGGAAAAAAGATCGGAAAGTCAACAAATCTGTCACTATTACTGCTCCACACTTTGCCAATGACGTTTTCTCGATTACCTGTGGGTGCGTGTGTGTGTTCACTGTATCTAATTACCTCTACTGATTTTCGGTGCTGATTTATTCCGGCTGGGCAGCTGTAGCCTGTTTGATGAGATCCGGTGGCACTCAGTCGCTGCCCAGCTACAGTCACAGACCAGGTTTGAAGATAAGACTGGTTTTATTTTTTCCTTTCTTTTCCAACTTGACGACAAATCCAACAAAAAGCAAATTTGTTGATTGAGAGTGAAAATAATCTCAGTCTTATTCTCTGAGCCTGTGTTTTGGGCTTGATGTCGTTGTATTAATCTGATCTGTGCAGTTATTGTTGGTAACTGTAATGAATGTAACTTCTTCTTCACACAGTTCTCTTAATATAAAAATGCTAATCACTCATTCTGATCTGTATTTTTTCACCTTTTATCACTGGTGAGTTGCATTAAGAGAAAAGATCTGAACTAAAACAATTGATCTGGTATTGGTTTGTGACCCCTTGACTACAATATTTAGTTGTTTTTTTTATTTTATTGCTGCACTAATCAG
>OMNM01065522.1:0-21185 GCA_900302745.1 Parablennius parvicornis | reverse complement strand
AGATTAAAACTCCCTTTAACGGGAGAGTGAAAACCCTCAGCAATCTAGACCTATGGCAGCTTAGTTATGGTCCTATTTTTGTTAATTTGTTTATTTATTTCCCTAGTTATAGGTTTTATTATAAGCTTTGTCGAAAATAAAGGTTTTTAGTCTACTCTTGGATAAGCTTTGTCGAAGAGGAAGGTTTTTAGTCTACTTTTGAATAAGCTAATGGTTTCTGCCCCTCGGACTGAGGCTGGAAGGTGGTTCCACAGTAAAGGAGCCATATAGCTGAAACTTCTGCCTCCTGTTCTACTCTTATGGACTTGACGGGTTACCAGCAGTCCTGCATCCTCAGAGCGAAGAGCTCGCGGAGGGTGGTACACTTCTAGGAGTTCATTAATGTAGGACGGACCCTGTTGATGAAGAGTTTTATAGGTGATCAAGAGGATCTTAAACTGTATTCTGGATTTAATTGGAAGCCAATGTAAGGTTGAAAGTACTGGAGAGTTGTGCTCTCTCCTTCCAGTTCTAGTTAGTAAACGTGCAGCAGCATTCTGGACTAGCTGGAGGATCCTAACAGAGGAGTTTAGACATCCTGACAATAGGGAGTTAAAATAATCTAATCTTGAGGTGACGAAGGCATGAATAATTTTTTCTGCGTCTTTGAAAGACAAAAAGTTTCTAATCCAATCCAGATAAAATGTTGCACCCTACTAGATATGACCATCCTACAGATCACTGAATTTTCACAAGTCAATCAAATATAATCTCCAAGAGATATGATTTTTGAAAAAAGCTCAATGATAAGTAAAAGGGGAAAAACAGAATTTTGATAATTTTTTGTATCTAGATAGTTATCTGGATCACTCTCAAAATTTAATGTAATCTAAGTTGAGTCAAAACATATCTTGTGAATTTATTTTAGGAAGATCTAGTCAGGAGTTTTTGTGTAATTCTGCTAACAGACAGACAGACAAACAAACCCTCGCAAAACATTACCTGACATGTCGGATTTTATCAGGTGACCGGCCTGACAGATCTGTTAGGCCAGCCACGCCCCCCGCCATTTCACCTGATTAAAAACTGACACGTCACCACACCCCAGCAGATGTTCTGAGGAAGGCTGCAGCAGCAGCCGAAACACGTCAGCCAGGTAAAAACGCTTTTTCCTGCTATCTGATGTCATTAAAAAGAAATCTAAAAAATACTGTGTACAACGGTAAAATACGGAGAATAAGAATAAGACAACATCAAACACACTGAGCAAGAGATAAAAGGCAGAAAGCGAATGTGAAGCCAGGGAGGTCATCGCCAAGGATAATGCTCAGTTAGGCAAGAGTACCGATTCAAACAGTGAATAAAAATGTCTTTGAGCTGCTTGCATTTTACAAGCTGCAGTTCAAAGTCAATTGGCTCTATGCATGCTGGGACATGACATAATTTCTGCTGAAATCTCAGGAGAGTGTTTACTTCCGGAGAATCATTGAATGCTACTACTGACGACCTCGCAGCTCGGTTTTGTCAATATTCGCCTTTTATTGTCACGTCTTTTAGTTGTTGTTTTATTGATATACTATTTTTGTCCCCCAATGCGTGTAAGCGAACAAAGCTTTGTCTTCAAAAACGCAAGGACAGTAGATCAAGCCACCACTGCTGCGTGCCGCTCTGCACAGAATCAGTGAGGTGTAATTCCTACCTGAGCTTTCACACTTTTCCAAAAGACAAAGACTTGCAGAAAAGATGGGAAGTAAACATCAAGAGGAATCATTTTACCGTCACAAGTAGTTCATAGGTATGTTCGTGACACTTTCAGTCCTTCGATCTAATTGAGCCTTCCACGCCAGCTGGGCGACAACGTCTGCGACCTGGAGCCGTTCCTGTTCTTTTCCATTGAAACAGCTACCAACTCCCAACCCAACGACATGGAGTTTGGGAAAGAACAGAGCGACCAACCAACACCATCCCAACAGAGACACAGGCTGACCTCCCAGAAGATGACGACCCCCTGTCTCATCCTGACCACAACTATTGGGCCTGTTGCACTGGATCTGTCCCTGAACCAGAACCTGGAGCTACAGGATGAAATAAAAATGCTCAGAAAACAAATCAAGGAGTTGACCCTCAGCAGCAAGTTCTGTTTGGAGCGGTTTTCTGCCTCTGATGAGGACATCAGATTCTATACCAGGTAAATAATATCCAACAGCTTTGTCTGGTTTTAGAGCCGTAGGGCAGCAGCCTAATCAGAAAGTAACAGTAATATTATCTGGGTGGAGATGTGTGGTCCAGGTACTGACCTTTTTTGACAGTTTCTGAATGTCCCGGAACGTTGTATAATAGAGATGAGAATAAGTATCAAAGGATTAACATGTTTGCTATTCTATGCTAAGTATTCACATAACGTATATAGGCTAAAGCAAAGCTTTTCTTGCTTATATCAGAGATGATCAGAGTGATGAGTAGCAAGGGGCCGTGGCAAGGGATAATGTCTTGTGCACTGCATTTTTTGAAGTACCTTTCACACCACTAGTGTACACAATACAGAGCAGTGAGTAGCACAGGACATTAATGATGATGGGTCCTCTATGGCACTGATTTTTAAACTGTGGTACGCAGGCTCCATTTAGTGGTATGCCAAATAATCACCTAATAAATATATATATGAAGGTGTATTATTTTCCTATATTTAAACAGTGTCACTCTTCAAATTGTGCTTAATGTTACAGTGGCAAAACATATTAAATAGCCTTGTTTTTAATAAATACTTGGGTCTAGTACACAACTGTATTTTAATGTTGGTCATTATGATGGTACTTGGAGCGCTAAGTAGTTTCTGAGGTGGTACTTGCTGAAAAAAGTTTGAGGACTACTGCTCTATGGTGTCTGAAATAAAGACAGTGGGTATTTGGATAGATGGGGACACTGTGAAAGCTCACCTGCCAGATGTCTTTCAGGACTACTCTGACACTCATTTTAGATTGTACTGAACTGCCATGCCAAAACCCAAATTCTCTTCTCCAGAGCGAGGTGTTTTCGAGTTATAAATCACACTGTACATTCAAAGGGTGGATTTGGATGGCACTTCAAGGTGCGGTGAGGTTCATGTCTTCTTTTTATGAAGGTGCCATCAGTGATAAAGAGCTTATAAAGCAGTCTGGCATTGTGGCCCTACTTAACTCATCTATAGCCATAATGGTGGACAAGGGTTTCCTTGTTGATGACTGTGTTCCATGCAAGGTTCACATACCCACATTTCTGTCAAAGAGAGCTCAACTGTCCATGCCAGAGGTCAGAAAGACACAATCCATCGCAAGACTAAGTGTCCATGTCGAGCATGTGATTCGCAGCGCCAAGGAGCACAAGATATTCAGCACAGTGATCCCCCTTTCACTAACAGGCAGCATAAACCAACTTTTCACTGTTGCCTGTCTTCTGTCCAACTACCAAAATTGATTGATTATTTAATCCGGATGCTTCAGCATCCAATCTCAATGTTCAGATGTTCATTTTATGTATGTATTTTTGTTACAGGCCTGTGATACGTTTGGTTACACTGTAAGACAGGGGTCTCAAACTGGGATCCTGGAGGGCCACAGCCCTGCATGTTTTCTATGTCTCCCTGCTTCAGCACAGCTGATTGCAATAAGCGGCTCGTTATCAGGCTTTCTGCTGAACCTGGTGATGGCACCATGACATACATGTAGCCCACCTACCCCTATGGCCTATAGGAAAGGGCTCTGAGTTCTGTGACACTTAAATTCTCGTTTAGTGAGAAGTCTCTCGTGACTAGCTGTTGTGTCACTATCACTATATCACTATAACCAAAACTTACATTGAACTAAATGATTTCTGGAAACGCAGTTTACTACAATACTTCCCACTTTAATAAAACAAAACCCAAAATGCAATAAACATCTGCATAAACCAAAATAATTGCGATGATTCACAATAATCCAAGAGTAGACAATAGAATTGGGCTAAATACAATATATTCTTAATTAAAGTGTGCACACTGTTATTTGCACGCAGGCCTGCTTCATTGCCCGGGATTCCACACAGTGAAATTAATGGGGGGGAGTCTCAGTCCTTCCTTCAATTAGCAGCAAAAAAAACTCCAAAACAGAGCGGTACCTGTGACGCTGGGAATGTTCGGTCCTATCGGTGTGACAGGCTCAGTCCAGGAACAGCTGATTGATGTCACCCAAAAACAGCTGATCGGTGACGTGCCAGCACCAGTAGAACGACGAGGCAGCACCAGTAGAACGACGAGGCGGCGGCAACTGATCGACGCAGCGGCACAAGTGGAGTTTTTTTCACGTTCTCCCCCGTGGCCAGAGGAACTCTTGAGTTTTCCGGTCACCCAGAGCGCTACTGAATCTGCCTCGCTGCTTCCAGGTCGGAACAGCAGGGAAAACCGCCTGGTTGGCAGTGGTAGCCACCAGAAACCGCTGTTCGGGGCTGAGTTACATTGACCACTCACTGGACTAGTGAGTTAGCCTGCAGCTGTCCGAAAACCCACCGATCACAACTACGCGTGGTAATTGTCTGTGCGTCTTTGCCTCTCACCTATCTCTGTGGAGCTGTGTGTGTCCATCACTCGCACACCTCTCCAGTCATCCAATGAAATACATGGGGGAAAAAAAAAATATTCTTTAAAACCATTTTTTCAACCTGGCTACATACAGTAATAACCTTTTCCCTCTCATCTCAAAACCAGCCAGAAAAACAACAGACTCTGCCGCATAAATAGATAATATCTTCACCAATCAACTAGAAAATGAAATAATAGCTGGACTACTGCTAAATGATATAAGTGACCATCTGCCCGTATTCTGTATTTTTCATAATTTCTTGGCAGGGATGGAATTGGTCGAGGAGATAACTACTGCAACTGATAAAAAGGAGTTCACTGTCAGTGTTTTCATAGGCCTCAGTAAGGCATGTGTATGTGCACAGTATGTGCATATGAAGGCGGTAGACTGATAAAAAGAGCGTTGCACATGGAGTTCTCCAAGGCTCAGTATCGGGACCAAAATTGTTTATAATGTATATTAATAATGTCTGTAATACCTTGAAAACAAACAAATGTATTCTATTTGCTGATGACACAAGTTTATACTGCTCTGGACAAGATCTTGATCAGCTCCTAGAGACCACACAAAGTGAACTCTCAATTTTCAAACAATGATTTGATGCCAACAAACTATCAATACATTTAAATAAAACTAAATATATAATTTTTAGAAATAAGAAAATAGACAGACCATCTCATATAAAAATCGGTGAAATAGAAAGAGTGTATTCAACAAAATTTTTAGGA
This sequence comes from Parablennius parvicornis, assembly GCA_900302745.1. Lineage (NCBI taxonomy): Eukaryota > Metazoa > Chordata > Actinopteri > Blenniiformes > Blenniidae > Parablennius > Parablennius parvicornis. Next base: position 15,886 of record OMNM01065522.1, on the reverse strand, counting down.
ATTATTATAGATGAAAAACTAAATTGGAAATTGCATATATATATATATATATATATATATATATATATATATATATATATTTGACATGGATTTAGTAGTCGGCTCATAGTCACTAATAGTTTAATGAATTTGCGACACAATGGGATTTTGAGATCACTCATTTTAACGTTATCAAACTAGCCTATTTTCCTTTCTCGTAATTCTACTCTGAACCACAAGGTGGTACACGACGTCACTCTGGATTTATAGCTCGTCTGTCAGTTCAACAATAAATGAACAGGTGGTTGGTGCAAATCTTCCCCCTAAAAACAGTCATTATAAAAGTCTCCATTCAGCATCACAAATGCCAGGTTTTGTGCTACTCAAAGGAAAAACTTGTCCTTCGTCAAACTGGGTCATGACGTGGAGATGATTTCTGTTCTGAGGTCAAGTTAAGTTCCTGTTTACACACCTGACGACCGACAAACTGATGTGTGGGAAAACCTTCAGCTGTGGAGATAAATCCAAATACTGCTTCAGCCCGATGGACCAATCAGAGAGCAGTTTCTATAAATGTTGCTAAATGTTTTTCAAAGATTTTTTTTTTTCAATGAAAAGCCTCTGTTCATATAATCCACTGACGAGCAGATTAACCTAAAACATCACAACACCAAAGTCGAATTCTGTTGTCTGTGTTATTTAACTTTGAATGTATGGATTTAGACACAAAAAGCAACTTTTTTTTATTTCCTGATGGGTTTTATTCTCATTTTGTGTCGACCTGTGTGATTTTGGACTGCTTTTAGTGTAAAATGTACATCTTGACGAGCCACTTAGTTTGTTTTTATCTTGTTTTCAAGGTTTTCGGACACTTTTGTTCATCTTTTATACACAACTTTCCTGACTATACAGTCTCTAATTGTTTTCAGTTATTTTTCATTTTGTTGTAAAGTGATATTTCCTTTTTAAGAGGTGAAAAGTGTTGTTACGGATGATCAAGAGAAGTCTGAGTTGCTCCTAAATTTGAGGTTATAGACAAAGACCTGCTCAATGTGGTGCTGTTCTTTACATATATATAAGAAGTATTGATCGTGTTCTCACGACACTGAAACGTCGATAAAATCCATATTATTGAACGGTTTAAAGCGTACAGGAATCCTAAACCCTCTGAGTCGGTACCTCCACCTGCCTGTCTTGACTCTGTTGTCTGTATCCCCCCTGTGACCCTCGCCGGCAGGCGAGAACCGGCCCGCATGCGGCTAAAGGGCGGCAGCAGAAGCGGCAGCACAGAAATGTAAGTGGTGTGCTGCATGCAGCCCGAGCCGGGACCGTCCGGATGTAGAGTGGCGTCACCACCCCCCTCTAATTCAGCTGCCTTGATTTCAACCTTAATTCATGATTTTTTTGGGTGTTTTGATGATTTTGGGTCGAATGAGATGGATCAATCCAATGTTTGTTTTTACTTTGCACTTCAAGCAGGGGTGTCCACGCTCGGTCCTGGAGGGGAGGCGTCTACGTGGTTTCTGTCTCTCCCGGTTGCGACACAGCTGATTGCAATAAAGGGCTCGTTAAGGGCTTTTTCAGAACCTTGGTGACGACATCGTCCTTAGAATCTGGTACGCTGAAGCACAGAGAGCTAAAATCTGCAGGACGCCGTCTCTCGAGGACCGAGTTCGGACACCCCTGATTAAAGGCTGAATGCAGGGGAAACTTTGTCCGTCATCTTAAAGCTTTCAAATGTCTGTGAAGGTGTTGGATTAGTGTTGAGTTGGTCCAACTTCCAGCCTCCCAGCTAACAGGCTGCTGGTGAATGTGAGTGCTTTCAATCCTCTTCTCCACAGAACTGATCATTTAATTGTGTTTGACTAAACCGGGAGCAGGGGAGTTAATTTTAACCTGTGGACCGTGTGTGTGACTGATTTCACCCCTGCATGAGTTCATATTGAAGCATCACTGTGTTTTATTTACATTTTTCTTGTGTGTGCGCTTGCTTCTTGAGTCAATGCTTGAGTTGGAACACATGCGCGCGCGCACACACACACACACACACACACACACACAGCTCTGGATTTGTAACCTTTTCCAGCTTGAACATGCACAGCGCCCCCTGCTGATGGCTGTTTTTCCCCACAGTCGTCCTCACATGCAGGAGGAGACCAGGAGCTGGTGTCCCGCATGAAGACCCTGGAGCTGGAGAACCAGACCCTGCACAAAGGTAGGTGGACCACAGCCTGCACACACTCAAATAACTCTCACAATGGAGAAGAAAGTCAGTTAAGCACATTAAAAAACTAATGTCAACTGTATATATTCCCTAAATCTTGTAAAAGTGGATGCAGTTTAAAATATCACATTTGTGCATTATAACTCGATAAACTCAATTCAGTCATTTCTTTAAGTCTAATTAATCATAATGAAGTAGTTGTACTTGGCCCTTGACATCAAAGTCTCTTATCCCTGCTCTCTGCTTTCATGGACTGTTTCAGTTTAAAGTTGCTTCAAAGCTTAAACATTCATGGAATATTCAGCATGGTTGCTTGTATGTGTGTGTGTGTGTGTGTGTTAGTGGTGCAGGACATGAGGGCAGCGCTGCAGAAGCTGGAGTCCAGAGTGACCTTCCTGGAAAAGTCTCCCACAGCGGCCGTGCCGTGTGTTAAGGTATCACCTCTAAGTAGATGCAGTAAAGACGCAGATCACGCAAAGACTTCAAATGTCACACTTTGTTGCATAATTCTCTTCGGCTCCGTTTACTCGACGTCGTTTCAAGTGAAACCTTCATTTTTGTGTTTTTGTTTCAGAAAATGTTTGTTTACTCTGCAACATTTTGAAAATGATATCCGTCTCCACGGAAATGGCAAACACTGAAAATGTTGTTTGCATGCCAGGATGTGGGTGTTGGTGATTTTTGTAATGAGGCTACACACAAATGTGCACAGACAACAATATGTCCTAAACATTATCAATGGACGTTCACGGACATTCGTATAAATAACAAAGACCAAGTTGGATTGTGATAAGCGACTCAAGTATAAAACTACCAAGTCCCTCTAGGATATGGACGGGCAGCCATGACTCTCTGGAGGCCACCATTGTTCTTAATGTGCCTCTTCTTGCACATGTGCAGAAAAAGTTTTTACTATGGCTGTGGTTTGGAGGTTTGGATGTTGGGACAGCGTTTCAGAAATGATTCATTTGACCCTGCTTCAAGTTTTTTTCAGATTTTTTTTTTTTTAGTTACATTTTTAGTGGCTCAGACTACCGTTTTGTTTTCAGTCCCCGAAAAATGCTGTGAAAGTTTTCCATTTTCACCTTAAAATGTTGTTTGGTAAACGTGATCTTTCTATTTAAAGCATAAAACTGAAATGACATCTTTTATTAATATAGTTAATACCAACATTTTAAAAACTACAAACGACACTGTCAAAACTGTTTCAAATGTGATGCGATCTTGTTGCTACCAGCAGGTGGCAGACTACTTTATTACACTGCTGACTTCATTTGCACTTTTGGTAGTTTTAGTTTTTTTCTTCTATTTCTCTACTCAACATATTTTTTCTCCTGCTCATTGTTACCATGTTTACACTAAAACCTTTTTTAGTCATTTTTATTTTTTTTTCCAGTCATGTAAAAATTAGAAGAACAAACTTTCAAGGTCAGTTTGTGTGAATTGGCTGGATTCTTCTGTCTTTTCCAGGCTGCTCCGACCCAACATGTGAGGGTGGCAAACGGTGACGATGACGAGGAGGACGACGACGACGACGATGACGTCGACCTGTTCGGCAGTGACGAAGACGACCAGGAGACGGCTCGCGTCAGGCAAGAACGTCTGGACGCATACGCAGCAAAGAAAGCCAACAAGCCCACCCTCATCGCCAAATCCTCCATCCTGTTGGACGTAAAGCCCGTAAGTACGGACGGCAGCAGTGGCGTCAGTTCAGCAGCTCTCTGCTCTGATTTTTTTTTGTTTTTTGCCAGGTGACTCAAAACGCCACCTTGTGGAACAAAGTAATATGACGGAAATGGCACATAATTTAGTTAATACCGTGCAGTGATGTGTTTTTCAACCGATCATAAAACAATTTAATCTGGTGTGTGTTTGTCAGTAAAACGATGTTGCAAATCAGGTTACAATTAATGTAGCGGTTAGCATATTGCTGCTACGGTCGGGTGTTGATGTTTTGGTCTGTGTTCGCTCAGTGGGACGACGAGACGGACATGGCGAAGCTGGAGGAGTGCGTGCGCTCGGTGCAGATCGACGGGCTCCTGTGGGGGGCGTCCAAGCTGGTGCCCGTCGGCTACGGCATCAAGAAGCTGCAGATCAACTGCGTGGTGGAGGACGACAAAGTGGGCACGGACATCCTGGAGGAGGAGATCACCAAGTTTGAAGACTACGTGAGTCGCTGTTGCTGAATCACATAGACCCTCAAACTGTTCCTGTTGAAGCATTCACAGTAAAAACATATTTATCTTTAGGACTCACATACTAAACTAACCTACTTTTTAATCACTGGAAGGTGTTTTTGGTGAGTTGGATAGAGAATAAAGAAATAATTTAGACGGACTGTACCATGTTAGGTGGACATGCAGTGATAATGGTGAAGTATTGTGATAATGTGATTTGTCATGAATGCCAACACTTATGTAGATGATGTTGTTTGCTTTTTTGTGGATTTGTTTGAATAATCACTATTTTGAAATTTGATAGTTCGTCATTTTGAATTCGCAGTGTACAGAACATGATTTATCACAGTGGTTCATGATCATTTTTGTACTGCTCGGCTCCTACTTGGTTTAGTCCTACCCAATGTTGCTCTTCAACATGCCAAGGTTTCCTCTTCCCATTTTACACCACATGTAAATGAAGCAGCGATAAAACTGTTAATGTACCAACCAGCCACCATGAAGTCAGGCTGGAAACAAAAGAGCAGAAATACACTTTAAATTGTTTAATTAAATTAACTGAAAGATCTCTGTACATTGGTATAATGAGTGTGTTGTTCCTCTGCAGGTCCAGAGTGTGGATGTTGCTGCCTTCAATAAGATCTGAGCTCCCCGGTTTCTCCACCAAAGTGTTGCTGCTGCTTAGACGGTTAATAAAAAGCTTTGAGCACAAAAACCTGCCTCCCTTTCATTATTAGTGTTTATGGAAAAACTCGTTCTCAAAGCCAGCTCAAGATTTATTCTGACGCTCTCATTCAGCGCAGCTTGAGACTGGAGCCTAAACCCACCCAGAATCCCGGGTAGAGCGGCTGTGTGAAGGTGGTCTGGACCTTGTGGAGCTGCAGCATGGTGTCAGACACGTTGTAGAAGGACAAGGTCCCGGCCCTGAAGTCCAGAAACACTCCGATCCTGCTGCAGCAGGCGGCCGGGACTCTGACGCTCTGCTGGTCGTGCTGAAACGTGCACAGCGTGTCCGAGCAGTCCAGACTCCACGACTTGGAGTTGTGGCCCAGCTTGCTGTCGTCGCCCCGCCCCTTCCTGCTCATGCTTCTGTAGCACACGCCGACTGAAACGCTCCCGGTCCACTCCACCTCCCAGTAGCAGCGACCCGCCATGCCGGCCCTGCACAGCACCTGAGCCCAGCTGCTGAAGCGGTCGGGGTGGTCCGGGTATTGCTGCGGCTCCGAGAGCGTGGTCGCCCCCTGGCTGCCGTCGGTGAACCACAGGTAAGAGTTGGCTGTGTTTGGGTCCAGCGTCAGGTTGTTGTAAACTGCACACACACACACACACACACACAGAGTCTTGATGAACACACTGACCAGAGCACATGAAGACGCTGATGTTCAAAACTCACATTGAAGTAAATCTGCTCTGGTCTCCGGCTCCATGTTGGACAAGATGTAAACCCTGTTCACTTCCGCCGCTGCTGCTGGAAGACGTCAACACTTTAAATCACTGACTCACACTTTTTGTGCTCCACAAATTTCTTTAGTCCCACAGTAGGGAAATTTAAGTGAAATCTACTTAAATAACATACTTTCAATGACGTTGCTGTAGCATGATCTTTCTACATTCCACATCAACTTCATCAGAAAGCCCTAACTTTCAGTAACGTAAATATATAGTATAAGAAAATTTCATAGTGCAAACATTTATAAAATACAATGATTTTGCAAGACAAAGATTCACTAATGTTGAGTATCACAGTGTAACTTGTGATAAACACTCCATGTTTTTATACTTTGCTTATATTCCTTTGTACAACCACTACATATGAAGAGTATACATTTATACTATAAAGCAAACTTCTATATATAAAACCATAATAACTTCTGAATAAGTCCACTGCTGTTATATGTACGGAGCCATAACATTGGTCGATGATTTAATTTAAAAAAAAAACAAAACAAAAAAATTCCCCACAAAGACCCATAAATTGGAACCTGTGGGTGAGCTGGTGGGCTGTGCTGTTGTCATGGCGATAACGGGTTCTGCGAGGGAGAGACAGAGGATCATTAAAACCGTTATCTAAAAGACAGAAAATAGAAAAGCAGCTCGATGTCACAGAGTCGTACCTTTGGTGCTTTTTGAGGGGTTGTTGCCTTCCTTCAGTGACATTTCTAGAAATGCAGACAAACACAGAGACCATCAGTTGATTTATCTTCTCGGTTGTAGTCGGTGATGAGGAGCACACGCACCCTTCTTGGATATTCTGGCAAATTCTTGTTGAAACGTTTCCTTCAGACTGTTCTTCACATCAGTCAGAGCCCCGCGGATGCTTTTATACATCAGGTATGGGAGGTCTTCGGCGTTGGGAACCTCCACAGCCTTCGCAGGAAAGCGAAGAGATTTGCTTTTCTGTTGAGGGCAGAAGTTGACGGGAACAATGAAGAGACAAGAAGGCCGAACCACGACACAGGTGTTTCCACCTATTTAAGTTTATGACTTTATTTTGAAGGAAGTGGTTCACAACCCTCTTCCTGATTTCTCGTGTTCCTTCTCTGAGGTTTGTGGTACCGTTCTTCACCTTTGCCCTCTCTGTCGTTGGGCAAGTGACTGAGTTCTAACCTCAATGGTTCAAGTGAAAACTGAAAACTCTGGCAGACTGTCCGGAGCCGGCTGCTACCTGGATGAAGTAGATGTGGTCGTCAGTGGCAGAAAGCTTCTTCAGCTCGGCGTCGGTCCTCTGGAGCACGGCGATCTCCTTCTGGACCTTCTCCAGAACGTCCTCGGCCTCCCTGACCGCCGCCCTCTCCTCCGCTCTGATCAGGTCCTTCACCTCTCGGCTCTCCTTCTCGATGGATCGGATCATCTTGGAGAAGATCCTCTCGCTCTCGTCCACCGCGGCCTCCGCGGAGTGCTGTGGGAGGGTGGGCTTTTTCCTCAGTCGGCTCTCCAGGGAATCGCCGCCACGACGCAACTCAAGACGGCGGACGTCTACTCACCTTCACGAATCTGATGGCGTATTTCAGCTCCTTCTCTGCCTCCATCAGTTTCTGCAAAGACTTGGAGGAGGCGTCCTGGAGTCTTTTCTAAGGAGTGAAACGATGACGATCAGAGGGGCTGGCATTTGAAAACCTTATTTTAATAAACCGTCGTCGTTTCAGCCACCATGTCATCCACCACCTGGTACCAAACACATCTAATGGAGGAGACCGTCGTGGGGTCGGGACCCACCTGCTGCGTGGCCCTCTGGTCCTCCACGGTGACGGTGGCGTGACCCCGGTGGCCCTCTCTCACACACTGCGAGCACACACACTGCTGGTGTGTGTGACAGTAGAGGCGCAGCAGCTTCCCGTGCTGTGGACACAGCTTCTCCCTCAGGTGGTCCGAGGCCGGGATCAGCTTGTGGGGGTCTCTGCGGAAGCGCTCCTCGTGGACCCTCAGGTGGGCCCCGCAGTAGGAGCGCAGGCACACCAGGCAGGACTTCAGCGCCCTGCTGCTCCTGGTGGAGCAGACGCTGCAGCTCACTCCCTCTGGCTGGGGCGCGTGCTGGGGGGTCCGGGATGACAAACTGCCCCTCTGAAGCGTCTCCACCAGCTCCCCCAGCACCGTGTTCCTGCTCAGCACAGGTCTGGGGTTAAACTGCTGCCGGCACTGAGGGCAGCTGTACTGCCCCCTCTGCCTGGGGCTGTTCCAGAAGTCCTGGATGCACCTCAGACAGTAGCTGTGACCGCAGGGGACCGTGACGGGCTCCCTGAGGAGCTCCAGGCACACCGGACAGCACAGCGGCTCCTGCTCCAGAGAGACGGCGGGGGAAGCCATGATCCTGCTCTGTGGACCTACACAGAGGGGGCGGGGCTCTCAGGTGTGCTGGAAAAAAAAAAAAAACTCTCAGGTTTCACCCGAGCAGCCAATCACAGCCCACGCACCTGACAGAAACTCTGCAGCCAGCGTTTGTTTCTTTTAAAGATACAGTGACGTTTGTGCTGAGTCACCGACGGACAGACTGCACCCTCCAGTCACTTTGTTTGCGGTTCAAAGGAAAGACTAGAGGGACTCGGTCGGGGTTGCCAGATCCGAGTGACACTTTCCAGCCAAAAAGCAAGACCAAACCAGTCAAACCCGATACGAACCTGTGCAAATCACAAATTCTACAAACTCATGAGAATCGCGAGCTCAACGTGAACGCGGAAAGCTTCACAACCACTTTATGAAACCACCGAAGAAAGGAAGTAGAAACAGGACCTGCACAAAGAGTCAGATTATGAAGGAATCAATATTCAAGTGACTGAAGACGTTTGCCTCTCCACGTTACTGGAGGAACTAGACGCCGTAGTGATTTGATATGTCTACATTGAGAGTTAGTTGGGTTGAGGACCGACTAGATCCTAAGTGATTTAAACACATTAATTTGACACACGGGCAATATTGAGTCAGTATCAGGCAGACTAGACGCTATAGTGGCTTGAATCTACATTTAAACCGAGAACAGACTCGCCACTGATCCAAACACTTTATTTAGGTTATTGTGTGACAACATTTCTATTTCAGTATCACGCTAAATGCTAAAGTGTCTCTATATGTGTTAATAGACTGAGGACAAACTCGATTGCAAGTAATTTAAAAGGCACCGGCATTAACGAGATGCTAGAGCGATCCAACGCACCTGCCATAGTAAATTAGGATCAGAAATTAAAACGATAAGCTGAAGTCATTTCAAACATCGACTGTACATTTAGATTTCCTGGTTGGATTGAGGACAGACTAGATACTAGAATGATTCTTCTGATCGGACAGAGTTGATAAGAGTGAATATTAGTCGAGACTTTATACATGTTGATTAACCTTTGATTCAGTGAAGTGTGTGTATGTCAGTGTGTGTGTGTGTGTGTGTGTGTGTGTGTGTGTGACAAACAAAGAGTCTGAGGAAGTTCAGTCTGAGTTTATTTAATCGTTTTTTTTTTTTAAAGAAAATGAATGAGAACCAGACTTCTTTTTTAAATGAAAAAACACTTAAAAAGAGAGTAAAAATCTAAAGTAAATGATAAAGTAGAATCCTGTAGATACTGAGAAGGTCTATTTCAAGAGGTGGTCTTCGTCCACTTCCTTTGGTGGTCTTCCTCGCCGCGGTCACTTCCTCCTGGGGTGGGGGCGGCGCTGCACGTGTCTCTGTTTGGATCCTGACGACAGTTTGAAGCCTGAGTGGACACAACAGAAGCTCATCACATCTTTTCCTGCTGATATCACCAAAATCTAAAAGAAATCACAGATTTATTTTAAAAGAGCAGCGGAAAAATACGAGTCCAGTTTACCTGACGCCACAAAGAAAGAGCTGACGCTTTAGGCCATCTGTAGCTTTCATAAAACCTTTTAATCAGATTTTTAATGTTGCTCTGAACTCTTATCTCTCACTTACAGACTCTTAAAGAAAAGATTAGTTGAATCGTTAAAATTAAAAAAAAAAAAAAAATCTATTTCACAACAAAAAAGATGAAAATATCTAAAATTATTAAAATACCTGAAAAAAATCAAAAAGAAGCTAAATGTTTACAAAATAGCTTTAAATACCTAAAATTGAAAAAAAAAACATTGGTTAAAAAAAAAACAAACTTATACACGTAAATAAACTAAAATGCCATAAAATCTAAAATATATAAATATATTCATGAGAATTTTCTACTTTCAAGAACGCGACATAAAAAAAAAAGTTAATCAGCTGTATTATTATTATTATTATTATTATTATTATTATTATTTAAATCAGGGAGGTATTTACTGGGTAGATTTACTGTATTTGTGTCAAAGTGGCGGTTTCAGCATAAAGGTTGAGGATCTCAGAATAACGCAGCTCAGGAGACGGACGGACTCCACAATGTGTTCTGTGATTTATTCCATTTCAAAGAAACGCTCCGATGGCTTCGTTTACCAAACGGTTGGAAGGCAAAGGTGGGCGTGGCGGCTGCGGCGCTGAGGAACGGGTTGAGAGGGTTGATGGGGCTTTGGTCCAGGCCGACGGGATGGCTCGCTGCCACGGGAGACAACAGGCGGTCAGGTCTCATTGACATTTCTAATGAAGTCATGTACTGATGAGTGTTCAATGTCTGTACCTACGCCCTGAGGCCAAAAATATACAAAGCAGTGTTGTGCTAGTTACTAAAAAATCGTCACTAGTTACAGCTACTAGTTACTTGATTCAAAAAGTAACTTGGTTACTTTGTTAATTACTTGCACCAAAAAGTAATGCATTACTGTTAATAGTAGCTTTTTAGTTACACATTTGAAGGACATTCTTCAGTGCTCTCATTAAAGCTTCATTTCAGTGTCATATGTACAATAAAACACTATTGATCAACTTGACCGTTGTTATTCATTTCCATTCACGTCACTAAATGCTAAACAAAGTCATTTTCAAACAAACTTACTAAAGTCAGACCAACACAAATCAAAAATATAAAAGATTTCTGAAATAAAAATGACAAAACAAGCTGTATGTATATTATTCGGACTCAAAGAACAGAAGTTAAAGTGGCTTCAGAATCATAAAAGCTGTTGTGTTTAGCTCTTACCAATGTTACTGCACAGGTTAAGTGTGAAAACTATCAACACGGTCTTTATGCTCAATTAAATTAAAATAATGAGCGTATTTAAATTTAGAAAAACTCCTGTTCTCGCCTCGACGCTCCATAAATGGTGTTTTGGATCAACTGGTTTGCTTGTTAACTGGTGACCGACTGGCACGGTGAAGTTCAACAGACCGTGAGTGACACTGATTAACACGGGAACCAGTTAATTCGATACACCGGCCGCCGCAGTACGGCTGTAAACAGGAAGAAGCACGATGCGGCTTGCCAAGGATGAATTAATTCACAAAGTAACGGAGAAATGCATCATATTGTAACGGTGACTGATTTTTTTTTTTTATATAAATAAAGTAACATATTAGAGTATTAGTTACTGTCAAAAGTAACTGCGTTATAGTAACGCTACGTGTTATTGCCCAACACTGGAAATGTGATATCCGTGCTGTGTCTTAGAAGTTGATTATAGAGGGAGCCTCATGTGTTTGTAACTTCCTCCTTATTTGTTTGCCTCCCGATTCCGATTAGTTTCGCTTCTAGTTTTGTTCGCTCCGATTCATCTGCTGACTCCTTGTCACAGATTATTGTTTTAGAGCTGCCTTCTGCCAGGGTCCCCCTTAATTCATTTGTTTGGTTTATATTTTGTGTTTATTGTAGGTCACTTATCTTTGTTGCTGTTACCAAGTTGTTTTGTTTGTCATTGCAGCAGTTTTTTGTTACATTTGTTCAGAAGAGAGGAAAATGAAACCAATTTCCATCTGGTTTTTATATTGCTTCTCGTTTTCCCACATTGGGCCAAGGTCATGACAAGTAAGTTTTACCATGACAGTTTCCAGCCTTCTTGACAGATTACCAAACCTTGCTGGTTGTGTATTCAGATGAAATCTTTCACCTCTCAGCCATCTCCTCTCACTCCCGGTGTCCTCCAGGGTTCTGTCCTAGGTCCCATTATCTTCATCGTCTCTTCCATCTTGGCTATATTTCTCATAAATATATAATTTCAGTGCTATGCAGATGACACTCAGATCTACCTATGAACAGGTAAAACACAGGCCAGAGTGTTTTGAGTGTTGCTAGTATGTTTTTTGACAAACATTTTAACTTTGTTTTAACATATGTGCTGTGACCTTTGGTTTTGTGAAGGTCGCTAACACATAGCATATATTATCGTGATGATTATTATTATTTTGACCGTTAATGAATACCAGCTTCAGGCCCTCCGGACTTGTAATACCACTTTGCTCCACCAGGTTTTGTATTCAGTCAATGCTTTATCTTGTCAATCCAAGAACAGAAGTGCAGCAGCACTTTCTGTCATTGGTAGATAAGAAAAAGAAATGTGTATTGCTGAAACAGTTCAAGTGATTCAGCAATCACATAAGACCAATCAGTGTAAAATAAAGTCAAACCCCAATGTTGCTGGATGAAACCATTTGATATAAGAATAATGAACTGCCACGTGAAAAGTTTAAGGTATAACCTTTAAATCCACCTTCATAACATGAATATAAGTTTAAGACTTGACTTTGCCCTGATTCTTCTTAAGTTATTTCTGTCCTGTGAATCCCACACAAAGGCACAGGTGAAGCAGCATTACACAAACACACAAAACTTGACATTTGGTTTTTGGGCACTCCATTTGAACGGACACTTTCCTGTCTCATACCCTCCCACATAACATTTACAAATGCACCCACTTTCCTGCTGTGTTAATTCCACTACAAATTTGTCTTTTTGCTGTTGAAAGGTAAGGTCTGAAAGATCGTAAATCTTCATGTTTGGAAATGAGCGTTATCACGCCGATCCAAATTAATTGGCACTTCACATCTTGCGTGCCTCTGTGAGGCATTAGTGATGCCTGAGTTTGTCTTTCTGTGTGAGCCAGACGAGAATGGTGAACCGGTTGAGCGACTGGCGGGTGTGTCAGGGTGCGACCCCGCTGACTTATCCAACAGCAATGTTCTTCTTCAAGGTGAATGAGTCACAGCCTCCCTCCGTCGGGAGAGTTTTTTTTTTTTCGTTTTTTTTTTCCCCCCAACGAGTATTTTTCTCCTCCATAAATTATCTGTGTCGCTCTCATTGCAGAACCCAGAAGATTTTAAAAAACGCCATTCCACAGATTAAAGTGCATTAACTACGAGTTTACACAAGGCATGATGTTTTGCAGTCCATATCTGTCTATGATGTGCTTGTTTGCCCCCGGGTGCTAATTGTTTTCTGACTCCTGAAACCATTTGCATTTTTATGTGTGCAGCTAAACGGTCTGAACAGTTCATGCAGAACTAGAAAGGAGATGCTGACAAGCTGCTGTCACAAGTCCTCCAACTGGAAGGACTGCTGTGTGTGTGTGTGTGTGTGTGTTTTTCTTGTTTCCCTCCGCAAATGAAAATGTAGTTGACGATCAGCCACAACAATATAACCACCGATAGGAGAAGTGAATAACACTGGTCCCACTGAAAAAAAAGGCAGCCCAAATATAAGATATAAAGATTAAATTACAGAAGAAATTTACTTAAAATTACTACAATTATCTGTCCATGCAGCAAGTAAATTTTACTTGATAAGAAATCCCGAACTCTTTTAAATCTAGATTTAACATTGTGCTGTAAAGTCAAGGGGAATGAAAATAAGCGAACAACTTTTTAAACAAGTCAAATTATCTATCAAGTCTGAAACTACGATTTTAAATCTTGGCAAGTACCAAATGCCTAGCGGTGTATTTCCTTATCAATGCACCTTGTGTGTGTGTGTGTGTGTGTGTGTGTGTGTGTGTGTGAGACCCTCAAAAAAACCCTCAACACATTGCTTTCAAGCTGTAAGGATGGTGAATATCCATGGAAGGACAAACCACGAGGCCTCTTGATGGCCATGCGGAGTGAAGACAGGCTCTTGTGGTTTGATCCAAAAGACAAGCTGCGATAATTCAACCTGCTGAATCAGTTTATGCTATCTCTGATAGAAAGGTGAAAATGAACAATGCATAACACAGCTGGTTGTGCGTAAGGCTGCAGACCATGCTGACCCCCTTGTCTACCACCGGAAGGACCATCAAAATCAGAGCATGGATCAATAATGTCCAGACAGTATGGTTTACCCGGGGGAACCAGGATGCATTATGGGAGGGGGATCAAGCCAGAGGAGTCACGTTGCTGGGAAACATTCGGTGACTCTTTGATGTAAACAGTATTTCCTGATGACGCGTGGGCTCCTTCAGCAGGATAGAACGCCCTGCCTCAAACCAGAAATAGCACAGGAACGATCTGAGGTGACTCACACTCCAAAGTCCCCCACATCTCAAGCCAGTCCAGCATTTTCGGGATGTGCTGGACAAACGAATATCATCCGATACCGGCATGTCCTCGAGACGTCTCCTGGAATCCATGTGACCCTTGGCCATTAATGTGAATTGAGATTGTGTCTCAGCTAACTTTGAAAATGCGTCCCACGTTTGAATTAATGTGCAGCCCACTGTTGAGAAGACATGCCAACAGGAACAAGACGGTGATGAAAGGACGGGTCTTGAGTTGTTGATTCAGATTATATGTGTGTTGAGATATTAAAACACAGACTCTCATCACGTTTCCACTTGTTGCATCACGATCCGCTTCCAGAAAACACACCTCATCATTCATTTCAATGCCGTCGTGATTTAAATACACCTGCAGGGGCATGCTTATAGCAGTAATTTATATTGTGGTGACAAACGAAAGAAGAAGTTGTTCCTGCCAACTGGGGCGTCACTTATTGTGCAAACAGGGCCATAAGTACACTACCGCGCTATAGCGATACCTATAGAGCTACGATGCAGAGCGTGGGAAGAAGTCTTTAATCCAGGACATTTTGATTAAAAAAAAATGGTGATACTTGTCTATCCAACAGCACAGAGTAATAAAGCTGGGGCACATGTGAGGTTACGGTGGCATTGAACTTTATTATGAATCCACCAAAATCAAATCACACCTAATCTATCACACCTAATTGAAATATTGTCCTTCAGGCATCAATACAAACCTCCATCTTTAAGAAGGAAAATACCATTTGTTTGGATAATTTAAACTACTGGATCATAAAATATTCAATGGTGAAGCACCTTTCTCCCCAAGAGGCTCAACATACTGGGAGGCAGCTGGTGCTTCCCGACAGACGGTGGATATTTCCCTAAAACAAGAATATACCACGACATTACAAGTGAAACTCTTATCATTTTTGCGTTTGTGTTTCGGAAAGGTTTCACTTTTACGCGGCAACATGAATCACTATTTGAGACATTTATCATGGTTCCCTTTCAAGGAAAAAAAAAAAGAAAAAAAAGCACAATCCAGCAAGCTCACTTCACAATGAGAGAGTTGAAAACCCTCTCCAGGTCTGTTTGTGTCTGTATTCCTGAAGCTCTGACTCATGTTGCTTTGCTTTTAGGAGAAATTACTCTCCATTTGTTCCCGCTCGCCTCAGCCCCTTCCCTTTAACCTCTCCCTTCACTTTCCATTCCTTCCCTCCTGCATCTCCTCTCCAGCTTATCGCCTCCTCTTCGCACCTCCTTCAAACAGCCAAAGCAAAATTAAATTGCAGGCTGGAGGTTATTGCAACACAGATGATGGCGGGAGATATTCTAGAGCGGTCATCTTGATTAAGAGTTCCTCATTTCTGCCACGCATTGCACTGGAATTAAACTTTTTATTTTTTTCCCTACAGAAAATACAATTTGATCTTGTTAGTGCCCACCGGCTATTTGTTTGCGAGCAAGCCTCCATTTAGAGCAGGAAGTATGTTTCAGCACATCCATCTGCTGCTGCTGCAGCCTGTAAATGAGCCACTTGTTGAGAGGACCACAATGCGGCTCAGAGAAACGCAGGAAGACGACAAAACAAAGAGCAGCATGGAGCGGACCTGCGGCTCTGAGGGCGTCGCAGGGCAGGAGGTCACGCTGGACGTCACCGTGATCGATT
>OMNM01065521.1:28133-39437 GCA_900302745.1 Parablennius parvicornis | reverse complement strand
ACTTGTAGCTTGAAATTCCTTCTGATTGCATGTCTGTGAGAGAGACCTTCAATGGCTTTGCAATTTACCGTTTGTGTAATTTGCGTATGGAGGGATATCTTTGTGCTCTAGAGTGTGTTTCCAGCTTCTCATTACATCTGCAACTGATGCAGTGATGCTTCCATAATCTGCTGTTTGTGTGTTTGTTCTGGACCATTAAAATCAATGCATGGAAAGCCACTGAAAGCCCCCTTTATCTTTTACCAGCCACAACAAGTGAGTCATTCGGCTGAAACCTATCAACCTTTGTGTTTGAGCTGGCCTGGAGTATAAGCAGCTAGATCACATTAAAAGACAATGTAAAGTGAGACATTCACTATGCATTTACGTCGATGTGTATGTCACAGATGAAATACAGGTGCAATTGCTGAGAAGTTGGGGGAAAAAACTAAGAATATAGGAGGAAGTCAAGGAGAGAGAAAGGGGCGATACATCACATGGATGAGTCACATCTTGGGGTGGCGTTTTGCAGTGTCTGTGCATAATGCACAAAAAGCCAAAGAGCACAGTTCTTTTTTTAGTCTTAGCTGTCTCCAGCTCTGAATCACACTCCTTCCAAGGCAAAGCAGTCAGGCAGTCTGCAGGCATTGATCTCGCTTGCTCACCCCACTCCCCGCTGATTTTCCATTTAAAACAGGCTTGATGCCCCCTGCACTGTGTAATATTATACAGCCTGTGAGATGGATTTCTACATAATCCGACAGGGGGATTGAACGTGAGGGAACCAGGAAAACTCAACACAGCCATGTGTTGGCTCTTTAAGGCATCTTGATTGTTAGATTAATAAGCTGACTTGATGCACTGGGGGACACAAAAGCCTGAATAATATGACCTTCTGGTACCACTTCTGCCTGGAGGTGGCCATGCAGAAGAAGAGGACCTGTGACAAAAGCTGATAAGCCAGTCATACATTTCAGTAAAGGTCAGCGAAGGAACTGGCAGGTCCAAGAGGCAGGAAAACCCCATTAAACCGATCATGTGATTATTTTTTTCAGCCAAAGTGGCCAGACGTGGTTTTAGAATTCCAGATATCTAATTTGTGCCTTTTTCACCCCCGTCTTCCAGCAAGACACTCGGACGTCATCCTCGCTGCCGAAGCTCGACCTGCACGTGATCCCCGTGTGGCAGAAAGGCATCACGGGGAAAGGAGTGGTCATCACCGTCCTCGATGACGGACTGGAGTGGAACCACACAGACATCTACTCCAACTACGTAAGACACCGTTTCCATGGAGACAGCCTCCGTCGTCTGGATCTGCCGTTGCCACAGCAACGCTGTTGGCGACACCTTACAAGGCGATTTATAAAGACAGTTATAAGTCTTCTAAATTATAATTCTACATCTATGATAAGCTTCCTGATTATTGGTTTATTATATAGATATTAATTATATTTGTTTGGTAAGTGGTTACAGAACCAATAACAGCTTTGCAGTATGAATAGGTAATGAGATGATTTAAAGCCAATAAGGGTGAGGCACAACTGGATAGGCACTCATCAAGATTTCATTTTGGCTCAATTCATCTTGTACATTGTTAGTCTGAAATCCCAATAAAGCTCTATCTGTAGTGTTGCTCCACAGAGCTCTGCTGCACTCAGAAGCCAGCCACTACACAGGATAGAAAGAATGGAAGAGAAAAGAGAGAGGGATGGCAGGAAGTAATAGAAGAAGTAGTGTATGACAACAAGACGATGGGGGGAAACAACTCTCACTGCCATTAGGTTAACGTCGATTAATCAAAGAGGATAATTCAGATGAGATTTTGATCTTTGACAATTACATGAGCAGCGTCCGTCTGCATTATTTAACACCAATGTGAACATATTCAGCAATACCTGAATTTGGGTTTCTTCAGAAGTAACCATTTTTGAGCAACAAGAAGCAACAACAACATGAATTAAATAGTTGAGACAAGCGCTGCTTGTGTGCAACTTATAGAAATTGTAAAACTGAGGATCATACACACGCTAATGGACATGTCTCTGATTTGAATCTGGGTGGGGGATTTCTTTCTGATCTCTTGATTTGCTTTGGTAGTATTAGTAATAACACATTTTTTTTGTGTTGTTTTTTTTTTTTTTTTTTTATAATCAAAAGGGGTTTTTTTTGTTTGTTTTTTTAAATCCTGCTAGGAAAATCCAAGGATTTCTGCTGCTGTTGCTCCCCCTCACTAAAGCTCTTTGCCACCGTCTTTTCAAAGATTTGAAAAAGCTCAAAAAGTCATCAAGTCCTCAAATCTCCTTCAAAACCATCCTTGCTTTCCAAGTATGTCAATGTGTGTCCCACAGAGAGTTAATAGCATGAACAAGCTCTCTTGATTGAGGATCATTCAAACTGAATTTCTCAATGCAATTGGAATGATGATAGGCGTGACAAAGAACAGGCGTGACACATGAAAGCATGTACGGTCGAACCCTGCAGTTTGTCAACTCGTGACACAGCCCTGAGGAAACCACATCATTTCAAACAGTCTCAGTGTTTCAACACATCACTGTCCACAACCACTCCTTCCTCCTCAGGTTCATTCACTGTGTATGTATGTGTCTGTGTTTTGTATCACTTGGTCGCATCACTCTCGCCTCTTAACACCAGTCATATGCGTCACTATGGCAACAGGTCAGTCCCAGACGGATGTGTGTTTGAAGCCTTCGTCACTGATGCGCAGGGACATCATCACAGGCGTTTCAACAAGACTTAACTGTTTGTTGTTTTATTTCCTAAAGGACCCGGCTGCCAGCTATGATTTCAACGATAACGACCCGGACCCCTTCCCCCGATACGACTCCACCAATGAAAACAAGTGAGTTAGCTTGGATGTGACATCGTGCGACTACCTGACATTCTGTAATGGACAGAGACAGAGAGCAACAAGCAAACAAAATACTTGATTTCAGACAGCATTCACTGGCCACAGACTCAATCGGACATGGAGGAGAGAGCACAGATGACAAGATAGAAACAAATATTATTGTCACTGATGACATATGAATGTATGAAGACTGAGAAAAGGAGAGATGCTCCGTACATTAAATGTCTTCAAGAAGTTTAAATTGACTGCAGCTAAAATGATCTAGGTTGAAACTAGCCAGTCGTAACGATACACTTTATTAAATAGAACATTCTTAAGCATTGACTCCAGAGTTGAGACTGTGTTGGCCACAATAACTGAAACTGGGAACTGACTCAAAGACTAAAAACTGAAAGATGCCATTTTTTTTTTTTCAAATAATCATGAAAACATTTTACTCAAAGACCTATACCTCGCACTACAGCAATTTATAAACACTGATAATTTAGCCATCTATCTCTTATTGATCTTGTCACCATATTCAGTATTTTCAATCTAATACGTTCTCTCACAAAACAGAGATAGTGAGGTCTCATAATTGGCTTGACTTTTTCTGGGATTAGAAACTCAGCAAACAAAGGAACAAATAGTTTCAAACGTGCGCTGTTGCATTTCCAGTTGACATAAGATCAACAAATAAAAAAAGAATCAAAGTGTATTTTATCACAATTATTTTATATACAATAAAAAGCAAATGTATCAATGAATCCCATCTGATTCTCTCAGGCATGGCACCAGGTGTGCAGGAGAAATCGCTATGCAAGCAGACAACAATAAATGTGGGGTTGGAGTGGCCTACAACTCCAAAGTTGGAGGTAAGGGCTTTGCTTTAGCTTTTGCTTTTTTATTTCATTTTTTTATTTTTTTATTTTTTCAAAAATGCAAATTGATTTATGTACCATGCCACATAATATTACATTTTAATTTTTTTTAAATAATCTGATGTTTCTTGGCTACCATCATCACTGAGGGATATCAGGAAAAGTTCATGCATGTATCAAATTGCATTAAAAAGGGAATAGGGAAATGACTTCTGAAATGTGTTTTCATACTGTTTATATAATATGTTTGATCATTTTTAAGCAGAATAACTGCTTTTTGAAACTGCATGCTGCACATCCATGGATTTCTATTTTATTTCAAGCATGTAGGAATGAAAGAGTTCCTGACAGAGGCCAGATTATGACAACAGATGGTTGCATAATGTCACTCTCTGATATTGCTGAGCTTCAATCCACCTGAACGGTGCTTTTCATTCTCGAGCTGCAGCATCTGAAGAGCTTTTTTGACAACAGTATCTGCTAACATCTTACATATAATATATTGGTATGCTAATTAAGCTTTTATTGCATTTTTTGCGTCCATCCTAAGAAATCATTGGAAGCATATACAGTATGTCAATGTTTAATCCATCAGTGAAGAAATAATGCTTTAATATTTTCTTTATCTCCTCTCAGGGATTCGTATGCTGGATGGGATTGTGACTGATGCCATTGAAGCGAGCTCCATTGGTTTCAATCCCAACCACGTGGATATCTACAGTGCCAGCTGGGGACCCAATGATGATGGCAAGACAGTGGAGGGTCCTGGTCGTCTGGCCCAGAAGGCCTTTGAATATGGTATACAGAAGGTAAGCGATCAGACAGACCGCTCTTCCTCATCTGGTGTGATGTTAGAATAAGCTTTCTAATTGGAGCTATTAGGTTCAGAGGTGATGTTAATCAGGGAGAACAGAATCAATAAGGACAATGCAGTTAGATACTAAGAATAAAGTGTTTAATGACAAAATGCCCTCGGTTGAGGTTGTTAACAATGAGCTGTTTGTCTGAATTCATTTTGTGTCAAACCATGACATGGACTAAATTATTTGTATTTCTGTTCTATTTTTGCCATGTCATATTGGACATCACCTATTTTATTTCCTGCATTGTGCTGTCTGTAGGGCCGTGGTGGGAAAGGCTCTATCTTTGTCTGGGCTTCAGGCAATGGCGGGCGGCAGGGCGATAACTGTGACTGCGATGGGTACACAGATAGCATCTACACTATCTCAATCAGCAGTGCCTCCCAGCAGGGCCTGTCTCCCTGGTATGCAGAGAAGTGCTCATCCACTCTGGCTACAGCATACAGCAGTGGAGACTACACTGACCAGAGGATAGTAAGTGGCGCGACCTGTTTACATTGTGCCCGGTTGTATTGTATTACTGTAGTTTAGTTAAGGAGAAGATGCTATGTGTTTTAGGGTTGTTTTTGCACAATAAATCAGTTTTCCACATGTCACTTTCTTGCTTTCAGACAAGTGCTGATCTGCACAATGAGTGCACTCAGACTCACACAGGAACCTCTGCTTCTGCCCCACTGGCTGCCGGGATATTTGCACTTGCACTGGAACAAAAGTATGCACTTTAACTGCTTTAACACTTGTTACCACTGCAGTTGAAATCCTGGATTGTTTAGTTTAGTTTATTATCTGAAACTCATCAATCCTTGTCTGTGTTTGCCACATCAGTCCTGACCTCACCTGGAGAGACCTGCAGCACATTGTAGTCTGGACCTCAGAGTTTGATCCACTGGCCAATAACCCCGGCTGGAAGAGAAATGGAGCTGGGCTGATGGTCAACAGCCGTTTTGGCTTTGGTCTTCTAAACGCCAAAGCCCTGGTGGACCTTGCAGATCCAGCCACCTGGAAACATGTGCCAGAAAAGAAGCAATGCATCGTCAGGGATGACTCTTTTGAGCCGAGGTACATATGTGAAGGTTTTATATCACCTGCCTTTCTCCACCCAGGCCATCATCTATGTGGTTGGGCCTGGTCATTTTTAGATACTGACAATATGTTGAGGATTTCAGCAAATGACAAATTTGATGCACAATATGTGCACAATCAACAACCTCTTAAAATGTTTGTAACTGTTTGGAATGATTATTATGCCAATGACCCATGTTGGATGTAGCCGATGCAATACGCTCACATCGTGACAAAGTATCTCTGATTGAGAAAGGGCTTTATTTCCTTTTGCCCTGACATTTTGCATCCAGCAAAACAACCAAACCATCTGTGTTCTTATCAAAGACGCATCTGTTGCTTTTTCAAAAGAGTCATGAAAACAACAGGTCTTCCGTCTGGAATGGGGATGGCAAAGGCAACCATTCAAATTTCAATCATGAACAAAAAGCACTTTGGTAATTACTAATTTTTATACAGTGGGATTAAATGGTCCAGTTTCTGCTGTTTCAACAGATGTCTAGTTTGTGCTCATTATTGAATTAATGCCACCCAAATTATGACTGAAAACTCTAAAGTGGTTTGTCTTTGAAACTTTTATCGATATGTGGTAACACAAACAAAAGCTCTGTGCTTCTTTAAGTGTCTTTTCTACTATTTGCTTTGGATTATGAGACTGAGTTGCACTGACACCCAGTTTCCACATTACTGTGTTATATCCCTGTTTAATCCTGAGGATTTGGCTCTGCATTTCGTCAATGCCTAGTGGTATACACCCGCTTCCCAGCTGTATGCAAGCTTGAACATGGAAATCCTTTCATTTTTGTCTGCAAGAGATGGGGATTAGTTATTTTTGCAAATAAATAATAATATCATGCAGGCTGGCAGTTGTCATTGAACAAACTATACAGTGATTTGTGCAGGTAGCAGTGAAATGAGAAAATGCTTGGCTGGTGTGGAAGACTTGTGTTGAAAAGCAGAGTTGTTTGTGTCTCATTCTTTGCTATTTTCATGCATCCTTCAGGGAGCTAAAAGCAGCAGGGGAGATCACTATAGAGATTCCCACTAAGGCCTGTGCGGGGCAGGATAATGCCGTCCACTCGCTGGAGCATGTGCAGGTGGAGGCCAGCATTGAATACACCAGGAGAGGAGACCTGCACATCACACTCACCTCCCCAGCTGGTGAGAGACGTGCACACAAATGCCCACAAGCACATCCATATGTGAGCAATAATAACAGTGCTGTAAAAATGAACCGCACTTCTGAATTCCCCTCAGGCACCAGTACAGTGCTGCTCGCTGAGCGAGAGAGGGACACATCCTCCAACGGCTTCAGAAACTGGGACTTCATGTCTGTCCACACATGGGGAGAAGATCCTGCTGGTACATGGACACTGAAGATCACAGATACTGTGAGTTACTGCTGCATATTTTATTTTATTTTATTTTATTTTATTTTATTTTATTTTATTTTATTTTATTTTATTTTATTTTATTTTATTTTATTTTATTTTATTTTATTTTATTTTATTTTATTTTATTTTATTTTATTTTATTTGTTTGTTTGTTTATCTATTTGTTTGTTTATATGAACATAAGGTGAAAATCACTGTGACTTTATGTGTGATTGTAAACCCAAAAGAAGAAGACAAAGAAAAATGTCCACTTACACGAAAAAAGCAGAAGTTGGTGCTGTTGATTGTTTTTGTAATGAAACCACGCACTGACACACAAAACAATACGCTATAAACATTAACACTACAAGTACAAGGACATTCATATTTACAAAGTTGGCTTGCTATTATGGATTTATATTTTTATATGTTATTTTATTATTCTATATTAATCCCTGTCGGTATGAGCCACACTGCCTACCTCAAGGACCCCCGGTGTATGTTTTGGGGAGAACATGCACACTCTACACAGAAAGGCCCCGGACTGGGAGTCATGACAATCTGGAAGCCGCCATTGTTGTCATTCGCCATGAACTATTTACTACGACCGTGGTGCTCATGTGCAGTATCCGCATTTCAGATTAGTTGTATTTTTCCACATTTACAAGAAGATTGAATTTGGAACTTTTTTTTTCAAAAATTCCTCTTGGGAACCGTTTTCAAAAGGCTGCATTTTCAATGGCTCCGAGCACCGTTGTCGTGGAAAAAAAAAACACCCAAAGTGGAATTAAATTCTGGTTGCATCTTCATGATCTGAGGTCAAAGTCCCGATGACCCCACAGATTGGCTTATTCTTCCACCCATTCGCCTGTTACACACATGATAATGTCACTCAGGAATGAACTTTTTGAGCGTCAGAGGTCACTGAGACTTCACAGATTATTCTTGAGGCCATATCTGACAGTGCCTTGAAAAGATTTCTTCACATTTGGGTTTAACTTTCAATATCACTCAGGAATGATCCAATTGTGTGTTTGAATGTCAGATGTAAAAGATGCTGTGAATTTGTCTGAAATGCTGTAGAAAACTCCAGGATACACCCGATTGGCCTTCTATGAATAAGACATATCTCAGCCAAACCTACACTTACAAAAAAAAAAAAAAAAAAAGACCACATTCCTGAACAGTGCTCACCACTAATGTTATATAAATCTGGACAGACGTCAGAGTAAATAGCAACATTGCCGTTTGGCGGAGGTGGTAATGTGTAGTCTGAATCTGACAGCACCCAGCAGCAGTGTTGCCAATTTTTATCCTCATATTAGATTTTCTGTTCATGTTTACATCCCGGGTATAAACAGTTTACAAGAAGAGTTGTGCATAAGGACCACCGACAGGAAAACTGAAAGTAAAATGTTTTAATGTTTTGATGTCTGACTCACTTAACCGTGTCAGACAAATTCAGAAAACACCATTGTATTGGACCTTTAAACATAAAATGTAAACATAAATTCAATGAATTACTTCAAAAGCTAATAGTGTTTTATGAAAAAGACGTCAAACTACAATCTCTGATTCTGCCCACTTTCTTTAGATACAAAGTTCAAAATAGTTAAGTGACAAACGGGGGTGAGAAAGATGAGAGGAGAAGAGTTTGGAGTTCAAAGCCTATAGAGGCAGATGGCAGGGAGGTCGTGAAGGGGATAGTGGCTGTGGCGGAGATAAAGATAGAGACTGACACGAAGTGGGAGGCGGAGGAAGAGGGAGGGGGTGTGAAGTTAAGATGACGACGAAGGGTGAAAGTCTGAGAGGGCAGCGGAGGCTGGAGGTGAGGAGATATGAGAGAGGACAGAGGTGGAAGGAGAGTGATGGAGGCCACAGGGAGGAAGAGGAATCGAATGTGGCAGCAAAGGAGGTCAGATGATCAACTGTGTGCAGAGGCTCTCAAGGACAGACACAAAAAAGTCAAATATGTACTGCTTAAGTAGTGAGCTTTGAAATACTAACCCTAATAAATGCTCCTTTCAGCTGGAGGAGGATTATTCTTTTACACACTGATTTTGATAACGGCTTAATGCCATCTAAAGGCAGTCAGAGGAACTTTATGCAGGGAGCGCTGATAAAGTGTTAAAGTTTAGAATAAAATCTTCTCTCACTTTTGATTAAACAGTGGATGTCGGGATAAAGTGCGGCACATCCGGTAGAATTATGACCTGCAGAGAAACAGCAGCGATGCACACTTGGGTTCCTACAAAGTCCTCCGCTTTTCTCCTCGGCTCCTCTTGTCACATGAAACACGAGGCCACCGCCATCAAAGACAACATCAAAGTCGCACTGTGTTTTATTTATTTATTTATTTATTTGCTTTTTTCTCTCACCCAAACATGCAAATATATTTTTATGTAAATAAGCCACATAAATCCATTCAAGAAAACCCCCGACAGAGAAGGAGATCAAAGAAAATGGGCACTTCTCGCCACTGATATGCATACGCACTCAATTATTTTGGGAGATGTGGAAGGAGAGTGTGGCGATAGCGGGAACAGAGAGCCCGAGTCGAGGAGTGACGAGCAGAGGACAGAGAGAACAAACAGTGTCAGGTTAATGTTAATGGGGACAAGGATCTCGGCCCATTAAATATAGATGGCTCTGTTATGGGACATGAAATATACATGAAATGCTAGTTTGACATCTGTATCGGCTGTGAGGAGCCGTGTCTCAGCTGCAGTGAAAACGAGAGTCAAATGAAGTGTGAGGACAGATGTATAAAAAGAGAGATAAGGAAAGAAAGAAACGTCAGACTCTGACAAGGATCTGGACAGCATTTGATCCCAGGCCAGTGGGGGCATTTTTTTTTTCTCCCCTCCTCTCCTGTTCATGGAGCCAGACTTGTCCTGAGATGGGGGGGATCAATATTTTATTGTTGTCTCTTGTTGTGCTGTGGATTCTCAGTGATTCACTGTTAATCTGAGGTCGTTACTCCTTGTGGCCAGGACAGGCCCCATGGGACTTATCAGCAGAGCAGGCCAGTGACCCTAGTGTCTTGACAACATCTCCCATTAGGCCCACATACATCCGTTAACCCGGGAGGTCACGATCCCCACTGCTTTTCTGACAAGTCAGAAATGGTGTTGAGGTAGTAGAAACCAGGCCAAAAGCAACAATACAAGTCCAGATAAAGATTTTATTTTTAAAGGCACCATTTATTATCAACACATTGCTGGACAATTCAGAAAATCACAATAACCGGTGGCAACAATCAACAGTATTACAAGTTAGCACTGAAAGACTCATTGCTAATACCTAATTAATCTTTACTGGTGTGAGACCGATGTATTCAGTCTTTTCCAATTCAGTCCACCTTATCTCTATAAAGCAAACCTGTTTGCACACATCTGAGTGTTCGGAGTGTTGTTCTTTGAATGATGCGTGGTAAGTTGGTGGTGGGCACATTGCTATTTTTGAGGCAGCAGGACTGTGTAGGACAGGATTACGCTATTGGGCATCGAACGAAGTCAAGGAATTCAGAATAAAATTTGGTGGGAAGCCTTCCTGGTGGGTTGCTCTGGTGTGATTTTAAACTCACAGTTCATTCAAGAGTAACGGCACAGTGTCCAGATTGTTAAGACACTGTTCATATTTCACCATATATGCATGTTTACAATCCCCATAATAAGAGTCATAGCCTGCAGGTGTGTGACCCATTTAGCTGTTGTGGAGAGCAGCATTTAGAAACATTTGCTATAAGTTCTTCTAAATATCCCTATTTTTCTCTTGTAGTTAATGCTTGCAAAGAAAACCCATCTTGAGAAGTATGGAATTGGATCTTTCTGAAGTGTTGCAAAGATTTTTGATTACTGACGCTTCACATTTTTTATTCACATTTTACATTTTTTCATAACTTCTGAATAAAGTGTAATTTGTAAGTTGAAGTCAGATTGATTTTACCATTCATTTTTACCATTTTTCTTTTTTTTTGCATCAAATTAGTCTGGACCAGTCATGAAATTTCAGTGATATTTAATTTAATTTAATTTAATTTAATTTAATTTAATTTAATTTAATTTAATTTAATTTAATTTTAATTTTAATTTTAATTTTAATTTTAATTTTAATTTTAATTTTAAATTTAAATTTAAATTTAAATTTAAATTTAAATTTTAATTTTAATTTTAATTTTTATTTTTATTTTTATTTCTATTTTTTTTTTTTTTTTATTTTTATTATATTTCCTCCAATATGATGCTTGTTGTGTTGTGTGGTATGCAAGAATGTGTATAAAAATAATATGTAAATTATAT
>OMNM01065511.1:16867-30362 GCA_900302745.1 Parablennius parvicornis | reverse complement strand
TATTTTTCCATCTTTAAAATGGAATAAATCTGCAGGAGTAATTAAAACAGTCAGTGTCCAGTAAGTTATGATGGTCTGAGCACCGTCATCATCAGCAGTGAGGGTCCACGTTCTGTTTAAGATTCCGGAAGTTTTGAAATATCTCATGCATTATAACTGAAGCACTACCCCGAGTTCCCCGAGTTTAATCCTTTTTGCAAGTGCTTCATCAACCTTCAGCTTTTCTGACAAGACAGAAGTTTCAGCATGTATGATTAATAAGATACAAATGTGCAACTGATATTTGATAAATGACTTTGGTTTCATATTCATGATGTACAATGAATATGCAGCACCAGGGGCTTAGGCCTACTTGATTGATCAAATGTATTCCATTCATCACTTTTTTTTTTTTTGCTTAATTAGCATATTTGAAGCAACACCATTAACAGAGGAGGACTATGGGCTATTTGGAAGATGTGATGTATGTAAGAGAGCAGACATACATGCATAACTCTTTGTCTTGTAGTATTCAGAGTCTCAAGAGATACAATTCATTATAAAATAGATTTTTACACCTTATTAGAAATCAACTGGGCGAGTAAAAGAAAAATGAAGGCTGAGCAGAATTACATGCATCTTATGCTGTCCATATTTAAAACAATATCTTTAATTGGACCATGTAGGTAAAAGTTAAATGTCCTGATGTCCAATATTTGTAAGGCAGTGGAGAAATGTAAATCTCTTTGTGGGATATTTCTCAGAGGGACATTATAACCTGAGGACTTTGGAGAGAATAAATGGCAGAAACGGGAGTTAGGACGTGGGTCATTATAGTTATAAGTTCTAAAGCCCTTCATTAAACACATGAGCTTGTCATTACCCCGCTGCTGTGTGATGAACATTTTGAACCCTCCTCCACCTTACAGGCCAGATGATGCAGTGGCTCCGCGTTCGTCTGGCGCAGGGCAAAGCAAAGTCAGGCACAGCACAAATGTTTTGTGTGTATCCAAGCAGGCAAAATCCTGATGCACATTTGCCCCATTACAGCACATCAGCATCAGCCAAACGCACGCTAGTGCGAGCAAGGAGCGTACACTTATCATTATTTGATAGCATGTTTAATGACAGATTGACAAAGGATTTGCAAATGCGAGCTGGCGTCAATTTTTGCTAAGGTCGGGTTTCACTGCGTCTGCAATGCAACCACACTTATGTGCATAATTAGATTTTTCAACTGAGCTATTAGAACTGCTTTGGGAAGTAACTTCAAGATGGGAGGAGAATGGAAGCGTCCCTGATGTTTGCAGGCAGACAGAGGGGCCTTCAAAACATTGAGAAAAACTATTACACAACGTGACTGTGACTAATGAAAATCGAACAAATAAATACATATAGTATTACTGGTACAGTTGCTCAGAGCAGGAATCAAGATGCCAGACACCACTGTTAGATTTATATTCGCAAACTATAATTGCAAATGACCAAAATCACAAGGTCCTCAAGATTACGGCAGATAATGATGAGACACTGGAAAGCAGGACACAAGAATACAGACTGAGACACGAAAAAACTGTCCACGCAAACAGACAGACAAACACCAACACACAACAGACGCCCATTATATAAACCACAGCCACCAGATGAAGACAATCACACACTCAGGCACAGGTGAAGCACGTCAGGACGAGAAACAGCAATCAGACATGAGGAGGGGAAGTCACAGAGTCTGAAATCAGAAGCAGAATTACGCCACGTGTACATGTACATGTGTTTTTACAAACATTTATATTTCCCCTCTACGTTTAAAAACAAAAATCTTCATTGACACAGACCCACAAACACACCTGGCTCAGTGCTGCTATGAGCATGCCAAACCTGTAGGGGGAGGGGTAGCGAGAAGCATGAAGCCATGATAGCCAATCAGAATCCTGGAAAAAAGGCCATGTCATGACTTGTGACATGAATATCCGCCCACCCCCCTTTAGATGTAAACAGAGTTTATCCAGATCTCCGCTGCGGCCGTAGTTTTTAGGAATCGTTTGTTGTGAGTTGTGGCTGCATTTATGTGTAAATGCTCAGCCCAAACACAGAGAAATATCAGCATTTTCTTTTTTAAAGGTGTAGGAGTACGTGTAAACATGTCCTCAGAATCACAAAATAACACAGGAAATTAAATATGAACTGACAATTACAGCCAATCAATCTCAAGTTGGAAAAAAGAAAAAAAGAAAAACACAATCCAGGAAATGATCCGCCTCAGTCGAAATCTGAGATACGACAGAAAACATCTAAAACAAAGTGTGCAAATAAAAGTCATGAGGATCCAGCTAAGGAAATGCCTCTCATCATAATAAGAGCAGCATTTCCGCTGAAGGCTGAGTTGATTCCATGTTTTTCCAAACATGTTGAAAACTGACACCAGTTTTCAGATGCAGTAAATTACAATGTGCGTTAGAATGGAAATTAAATTGATCTCTTAGCATAAACTCCCCCTGGTATTTTGTGTGATCTGAGAGACACATCCGATATTCCATATTCATGAAAGCAAATGCTAATGGCGAGCAAATCTGGGTTGACTGCCCAACGCATCCGCTTTGTTTTGTTTTGCTGGTGAGAGTGGGTGTATGCACCAGGGTTTGGCTTCACTGTAATGATTTTGCTAATAATAGAACAGACTAGAGTCATTCTTAAAGAAATTTGGGAGTTCTCCAGAATAAATAAGATGGAAACCGCTTTGTGAGAAATATTTGAATTATTTGAGTGACCTTGATGTGTGAAACCGAAAAAGACATAAACTGCTTGGGGGGTCTTCGGGTTATGCAGTGGTGAGTATCTGTCACAAAAGTCCAAAGGACCAAAGAAGGTCATGGATGGAAATACAGTACACTATATTGTTAAAAGTATTTGCTCAGCTAGCCAAATCAATAAATTCAAGTGTTCGTGTCATTTCCATGGCCACAGGTGTCTAAAATCAAAACCCTAGTAAACGCAAGAGCTCAGTGAATTCCAGCGTGATTCAGTGATGGGATGCTCCCAGTGCAAAAACATTTTTTTTCCAGGATTCTGATTGGCTATCATGGCTTCACGCTTTTTGCTACACTGCCCCCTACAGGTTTGTTATGCTCATAGCAGCTATGAACCAGGCGTATAGTCAGGTTCGTGTCAGTGAATATCCATTTTATATAAAAGCCCAGGTACATGTAAACGTGGTTGCAGTAGCAGAAACTCTGAAAGCTTCAACGTAGGAAGACATTTTGGACAACAGTTTGAAGATGAGCTCTTCCTGTTGCAACACGACGGCGCACCAGTGCACAAAGCAAGGTGCATGGATACATGGATGAGTGAGTTTGGTGTTGAAGATGGGTTCATATTAGGTGTGCCTGCACATGTATGAACATATGAGAATGAATGAGTCAGTGCACATATGCATGTGAAAAAAAAAAAAAAGCCATCTGTGTTTTGTAATTAGCCATGACATGTTAAGTATACACTGATTAGTGTTAATATGCAAACATTAAAAAAATTAATGAATTCATATGAAGCATCAAAATTATTGTGGGGTTTATTTCAGGTAATTACCTATAACATGTTATCTGTGTTAGATTGGTATTTAATCAAGCTCTTCACTGAATCATATTACAGAGAATAATGTGTGTTTGTAAAGCAGAAGCATGTAAGTATGTGTGATTTCCACCCACGACAGTATGCGCACCTTTGAATGATAGGTGGAGAGGTGACGATCGGAACCGTATTAACCTCATGAGGTTTGCAGAGGCGTGCAGCGATTATGTGTACTAACAGTAAATTCCACATTGACTTTGACTTATTAGAGAAAATTATGGCCAGAGACAACTAATTTCCTCTTGTGCTTCCACTGATGATAGCATTTTTTTTTTTTTTTTAGGTAGCCTTGGGTAATTCTCGACTAGGTTGTGCTGATGTCTCTAAAAAGCCTAAATATGCTTTGAATAATGATTTTGTGAGTACATATATGAGCTCTCTGTAGATAGCAGATAACAGGCATTTTCAATATAATGGGACAAAATCTGCATTGTGTTTGTATATTTTTCTCTTATAAAAACCAACACCCCTGCTTTATTTCAATTAATAAGCACAAACAAAATAAAGGCCTTTGTTTGTTGTTTTTTTTTTTTGTCCTTGCTGCCGCAGCTTAAGAACAACGCTGGCTTCCATTTAAAATAAGTTGCTCCTTTAAAACATAATGGC
Organism: Parablennius parvicornis; assembly: GCA_900302745.1. Lineage (NCBI taxonomy): Eukaryota > Metazoa > Chordata > Actinopteri > Blenniiformes > Blenniidae > Parablennius > Parablennius parvicornis. The sequence goes on along the minus strand of OMNM01065511.1, from coordinate 26,153 downwards.
CCTACAGACAAATCAGGGATCCATCGGCGAAGAAAAGGCACTAAATAATTTATAGCTTTAATCTGCTCACTGAGGTGTGTGGTCTTTGACAGTAATTATAAATGCAAGGAGAAATTATAGCTGAATACTTTAACTGCATTAGGAGTCATCTGATGAACAACGTGATTGCCTGCTCATTTCCAACAATAGGGGGCAAGTTGGTGTCACAGCATTCAAATCACCACAGTGCCCATGTGCTTTTTCCCATTTACCATCAAATGTCAGTCGCCTGTTATAAAATAGGGGATTTGATGGGTGGAGGTAATTGAGGACTTGATTGCTTGAAAAGAGATGAATTGCATAAAATGTTTATGAATTTAGGAGGCAATTATTTTTAATAGCCTTGAAATAATAGAGCTGGAGGAAATATGTTTAATTGTTATGATACCATCTTGCAGCAACAGCAGCGGCGTTTCGCAGGAAAGCAATAAAGTCTGACAAGAAGATATATCTTTGAAGTGTATCTAAAAGTCATAAGGTGGGAAGAGAATGCTGCGCGCAGTACAGTGTGTGTGTGTGTGTTTGTGTGTGTGTGTTTGTGTGTGTGTGTGTGTGTGTGTGTGTGTGTGTGTGTGTGTGTGCGTGTGCCTGTGCGTGTGCCTGCGTGCGTGCATACATGCATGTGTGTGCGTGCGTGCATTGAGACCCGCCCCAGGCTCAGGCCATAATAGACCTGAGCCTGAAAGAATGGGCACCCAGGCAGGCACAGGGGACCACAAAGGCCTCATCTGCATAGCTCAGGTAGACACAGTGTGATAGGAACTGACAGGGGTGTGACAGATTCAATGGTAGAGGAGAACGGTGTAGGAACCAGGCTGTGTTTGTGTGTGTGTGTCGGTGTGTGTGTGTGTGTGTGTGTGTTGTGTGTTTGAGATACAGCAACCGATGAGAACGTTTGCCACTTGCCTCCACTCTTCTTGGCCCTGAGTGAGAAAAATCAATAACAACTAATCTCTCCCCACATAATAAAATACAAAATAGTAAACAATGGCTTTGTTTACCCATCTGTGTGTATGCCCCCTCTGTTCCTTTGTGTAGGTTGCTGGCCTGCATACAAACAGGGCAGAGGGCACGCACAAGCGCGCATGCACACGCATAGGCATACGCACACATGCGCACGCATGCACACACACAGAAAAGGCTGACAGATGACACACTGCGCCAGCTCCGAGCCATGCTTCCCTCTTTCCCAGCCTCTTCCTTTGTCATTAAAGAAGGAAACACTTTCTCCCTCAGTTTGTTTGTTTACTGGTTTCCACCTCTCTTTGGGGAGTGAGTAACAGAAACAGAATTTGTTCTCAGCTGGCCGCCTGCCTTGTCCCTGAACACACCCCACTTCTCCTTTGCTTTCACTCCTCCTCTCTCTACCTCTCTCTCTCTCAGCATCTTCTCAGCATGGATGAGTAGATTACATATGCTTCCTTTCTGAATGAGTTCACTCGTAAATAATGGATTGAGTTATTGTGTATTTGTATGACTCTCAAGGATTTTTTTTTTCTGTTGGAGTGTCACAGTAGTGGTTTAGTTTGTCTCTGAGGGAGAGTTAGGATAGGGCTAGATAAGCGCTCGGAGAAAGGGCATAAAGCTGCTTTAAAAGTGTGTTCTGTGTTTGCATAAAAAGCCCACACGTGATGACACACATGATAAATTCTTAAGGTTTTTCTTTTTTCCTGAAGCATGCTGTATGAACCTTGCTTGAAATGGCTGGTTGAGTCATCAAACTCTTTCGCCTTTTATGAAAAATCAGCAGCATTGGAAGCAGATGCTGTTTTCTATAAATACAAGATGAGAGGGTGGAGGGTGAAGGCCTGCCCGTACTGTCCTTCAGAATACTATCTGGAAACATTTATGATCCAGCAAGGCAAGATAGAAATAGAGCAAACGAGTGAGAAATGAGAACAAGTAATGAGCAGGAAGAAAAAGTGAGGGGGGGCGACGTGGTATGAGGGGGAAAAAAAGTACAAAAGACAACTATAAAAAAAGGGATTTTTTTTTTTCCACTAAGTACAGGAATGCTGCGGTGATGCCAGGTTGGCCAAAGGCTAAACGACAACAACCCACCCTTCCTGGTCTAAGGTCACACAGTGCTGTGCATCACTAAGTCTGTGACAGGCCCTGGATGCACTCAGAGAATGGGCTGTAGCCAAGGCTAAAGTCGATGCAATTATGAAGCAATTACTGTAATGATCTCCAATGAAACCTGCTATGGCATTGTTAAGGGACGGACAAAAGGATGGGCACTTCCAATTGTTCCACAGAATGTACTCTTTTGAAATAACACAGGATAAGAAGAAAGAGGATGTAGGTGGGAGGGCAGCCGAGTGAAAGAGAGGGACAGTGATAGAGTTCAGAACAGTGTGGAGCCCTGACCCGTTTTTAAATTTCATCATCTGTTTGTGTATGCATGTAGGTATCTAGGCAGAGAAGAACTTTGATACAGCGTTTAGGAAAAGGAACAGAAGAATCTAGAAAAAAAGAAGTGGGGGGGGGGGGGGTTATTAGAAGATGAATGGCCTCTAAGATAAATGCATGTAGGCCAGAGTAGGCCGACCCCCACTCTATACCGCCCCACTACCATGACATCAGAACAGAAGGGGAAAACATCTCCTCTTTGTGGAAGAGCGTGATTTAATTTGTACCTTCCAACGAGGGGTAAATATGTTTGGAGTGTCTCGATGAGCCCGCAGTGGCCCAATCAGGTTCTCACGGGAAACTGCTCTAAGCAGGATATCAAGCCCGCTGCATTACAACTTCACTTTTTAAACTAATCTAATTTCTGGGCTCTTCTTTTCTTACACTCCCCCCACCCCTTGCTCCATCTGTTCCTATGCTCCTCTCCTCTCGCGAGGCTGTCACTCCCTGCTGTCCATGCTCCGTGTCATTCCGGCTCCCGGCGTTCCCCGGGGATGATCCCTGTGACCTTCTCCCCGTCTTACTGGAATTTGACGTCAAAGGTCTTGTTGCTAAGAATGGAGTTTTGTTTAGTAACAAATATGACCCTTTGCCTTTACTCCATCTCATAGTAACCCCTTTTTTCTGACTTTACAAAGTGTGAGAGTGAACGACTTGATTATTCACTCTTAATCTCTCCTGCTTTTTGCTTCTCTCTCTCTTTCTATGTCACTCTGTCACTCTCTCTGTCTCTCTCTCACTCTCTTTCTCTTCCTCTCTCCATCACTTTCTATCCTTCTTACCTTGCATCGATGGATCTTCCTTTCTCTGCCTCTCTGCCCCCTAGTCTCGCCTCTCGTCTCTCCCTGGCTATCTCATGTATTATTTCAGTCTACAGGGGCTCAGGGTGGAAATGAAATATGGTGGCCAAGCCTCAACGGGCATGCTCATATTCTGTGTAATTACCTTGGGCTGAGGACTGGGGCTCAGCTCAGTATCTATAAATCTGTGCTTCTCACTGGCCCCAGCCGCCTTTTGAAACCCTACCCAGCCGACGCATCGTGGTGAGACTCTGACCCATGACCTTTCACACCGCTAGGGCTGCTGGGAGTGACCTATGACCTTGCATCGGGCTCTCTCAGAGTCTGCTCAGTCTGACCTCTACGAGTTTCATGACCTCCTAAGTCACAGCTGTGCCTGATCTGTCCTTAGGGGCCGGAAAAGAACACGTCAAATGGGTTTTCATTTTGGTGCTGCTGTGTGTGAGCGTGCATGTGTGTGGGGATGTATACAAACAGAAGTGGGTTTGCTTGATAGTTGCGTGTGACTGCGCTTGCCTACTTGTCTGTATGTCCTCATATCTTTGTCTCTCCTCTCTGCAAAGACCCTTGCATGGAGTGTATACACAGAGATAGGTGGGTTACCAAAACAACGTGTCTCTTACAGCCAGGGCCGTGACATGTAGACATGGTAAGACAATCTATCAATCATACACACAGAGGTCGTAGACCCCTAATGGTGGCATGTCTGTAAGCAATGCTAATGTCATCTGTTAAAAACATAGAGATAGATTTATTGCCGAGTATCGATCCCAAAGATACATCCAATCAACAATTATGAAAAAGGTTATTCAAATGTAGCTGTCTGATGGTATTGAATTTTAATGACACACATGGCTGCCGGTCACTTAGTGTTTGCTGTTATTACCTGCTGTTGATGTATATCGTATTTCAATACCTAATAACAGGTGGATGGCCTTCTCCATCTTTTAGTTTCCATCCCCCTTCCAATTAAGAGGGGCTTTAAATGCCTAGAACCTGACATTCAACCATAATTAAAAACATTTTTACCACTCCCTTCATACTTTCCTTATCTTTCTTAATTTGGTCTTTAAGCCCTTCGTCAAGCAGCGTGATACATGTTCCACTGGATAAGTATTATACTCTTTGGTACAGTGCGTCATATGAAGAAGACCTTGCAGTGATATCTCCTTTTTCTACATTCACACTTCTGGCCTGCCCTGTTTCCCATTGGCCTTCAGAGCCCCATGTCCGACCGGAGTGGGGCCTCTGTGACCTGCAGCTGTGTTTACTGTCAACACAGGCCAGTGTTAGGACAGCTGGGAGAACAAGAGAAGGCCAGACAGTAGAAAGCACGAGCAGTACAAACACACTAAAAAACCCACACACATACCAAAAAAAAAAAAAAAAACTCAAAACATGCTTTAACATAAAATGAAAGAAGCCAAGATAAATGTACTGAGCCAGAATTCATCTTTTACACTTTGGCATATGTTACTTAAATATGCTCAAATGTGTGAACAGTCAGTTTCCATGAAACTTCCCAGTAACCCAAAAGCAGTGAGCATGTGATGACGTGGTATCACTGTCGCCATTTCCTGTCTCTGTTTTGGAGTGATGTTGAAGGCATCATTATGCTGGCAGTGACACACTTTGGGAAGGTTATGCCCTGCTCCATTACACTCAACTCAGCAGACTGAACACGAGCACCTGCTAATGTTTATTTACACAGGGGGAATGTGGAATTGCCTGTGGATGTGCGAGGAAAAGCGTGAACCTCAGATCCCTCGTTCTTTTACCCACAGCGCTCCTACACACAGAGAGGAATGTGGTTACAGTAAACGATGACAAAACACTGCAAACTCAAGTATCCTCTTTAACGTATTATGTTTCCCCCTCTTCCTGCACGCAGCTGATTCAGTGGGACAGGCTCTCGTTCACACACTCTGCATCCTGTCCTGCAATGACACACCACAATAAACACACACACACACCCACACACACACTTCATATCACTGCTTTAATACATTTCCCTGGGATTCAAGCTTTCATGGGAGCCTGCAAACCCCACCATAGCTGTGGTATGACTCTCCCCTTGTGTCTGGGAAGCCTGGGAGAGAGGAAGCTTCATTAGTTTGCATCACTGGAGAAATTCCCCGAGCAAGCATGAAATGCCCGATCGTTTCATCCCAAATAGTTTTCAAGTGACCGCATGCGTGAGACCATTACTGACCTGACTGATGATGGCAAACAAAAAAGACATTCCCATCAGTACTATATGGTGACAATCTATTACTGCTTACTAATAGTACTGAGTCAGTAAACATCTCATCTATATCATCTACGTATGTGACCAACTCTATAAGATTCATCACTCCTAAAAAGGTATTGACACTTCCTCATTGCCATTGACACAACTTCCTAAATGTCGAGCAGGAAATCCTGGAAGGATTATTGACAACCTGCCTCTGGCAGCCCATTGATGTGTCGCTATGTATGCCGATGACACAATCCCACTTTTTTCTCATCGTTCACTGAATATGCACATCAAGCAAGGCAGCAAACAAACACAGATGATTGAACTTACATGCACCTCAACACCTGTAAACTAGACAACTTTTTTTTGTCTGTGAATTTCCGTGTACCTATACCATCTCTTTTTCCCTATGGTATGGTTTCCATGGAAACAGAGGTTGTAGAAAAAAACTACAGAATCAAGATTGAGTGAGTTATTTTTTTCTTCCAATTTCTCTCTCTCTCCCTCTTTCTCTCCTCTACTGCTCTCACTTTCTGTCTCTTGCTCGCTCCCTCATTCACTGAAAGTCAAGCAGTGTGTGGAGCGATCAATATCATTAATCAACACAACTCAACAGCACTCAGCTCTGCGGGGAGAGATGAAGAGGCACGGGGGAATGTCAACATGCCGGCCTGGAGTAGTCTTAACCAATGATACATATCACACATCACATGGATGAGAGCAGGGGCAAGGAAGGAGAGACAGAGAGGGACTGGAGAGGCAGACAGAGAGAGACAGATAACTCAGAAATGGAAGTGCGCTTTCTAGGTAGAGGTAGAAGGACGCGAGCGAGCAAAAGAAAAGAGAGAGATTGAGGTGGAGAGATAGGGGAGTTATTACTTGGATGTCACCTACAGTGTAAAATCCCATATGACATCAGCAGTGAAGTAGTGACGGAGGTGCAGCGTTCATTTATCTAACTCACTACAAGGTGTGAGTACAGTCAATAAGTACAGTCACCACGACACCACCTACTCGAGCTGCTATCTGCCAAAGAAACAAATACTTTCTCATCACTGTCCACTGACAGATCAACGACATCCCAACTGGGACTTTTATGGTGAATTTGATTTGACAACTGCGGGTCAAAAATAGATGTAGGCAATTTCGGATTCTCTCATCTCTAACCAAAGACAAGTATTTCATATAAAATGCAGGAATGATTAAAAAAATAAATAAAAAATACAATCAACTATCTATGATTTGCTTAAAGTTTACTCCACATTTGTACCATTTCAGAGAGTTCGGAAAAAAAGAGCAGGGGCAAAGATAAAGCTAACAAGCTTTGATTATAACCAAATAGAAATTTCAATAACTGAGAATATTTTCAAACTTTATCCACCTATTGTTTTCCAAGTCATTAAGACTTTAGTCATTAGATGACTAAAGACATGAACTCATGTTTGAGAAGCAAGAATCACAATCTGAAATCATTAGCAATACTGGCCTCTGAGAAAAACCTCCTTGTCTTGATCCATACTCTATACCTGCTTCATTGGTTGTATGGAGCTGGATCCGATCTTTGCTCATAAAATACAAGTGGGCTGGATAGGTTGTTAGTTCATCAGAGAATAAACACACACTCCCACACACACCGAGGGCAAATTTAGAACTGTCAACTAATCTAATATGTCTTTGTTTTTTGTTTTTTTAAGGAAGTGAAAGTCTGTGGAGAAAAATCAATAATTGAGGAACATGCACACACTGACCTGTTTACACGTGTGTACACGAACATTACAAGATAGACTGTGTTAGCATGGATTTGCCAACTTACTCATTAGCAAAGACAGCTGGAACAGAAAGATCAGATTTGTAGCAAGAAAAAAAAGCAACTTTCACACCTAAAGGTTCAAAATGATAAAAAAAAACCTTAAATAAATGTGTACTTGTTGAAATATTTACCCCCCCGACACACACACACACACACACACACAGGCAGACACACACAAAATGAGATTATGCACAATGTTTGGTGCCAAATTTATAAGGAGCATGCATTTGTTGGATGAGCCTCAGAGTTGAGTAGTTAGAAACACTTCCCTGCTCATGCCAACAGCTATGAAATCACACATCCTTAATTTATGTACTATGAATTCAGTTTCAAACTTTTCTAATAGAGTGACTTTGTTCTTTGAAAAGAAGAAGTGGTGTCATTGAAAAATTGTGGATTTAACAACTCTCTTTTCCTCCACTTCTCCAACTTCAGTATTGATAACTGTTACAATGAGCTGCTGCAAACCTTCACTGTAACTCTGAAGTGTTCTCATGAATGTAGAAACAAGTAACTAGACAGTTTTAAAGATAGAAGTAGATGAATGAACAAAATATTTGTGGTCAAATGTAGGGAGTAAACTAACATTTTAAGGAAAGATAACATGTGGACTTTTGGTGTAGTGACAATATATTTTATTTGGGGTTCTGCTACCCTCTTGATGCAGCAATACACACTTATTTGATAGTTTAGTTTTTGACATAGCAGCACCTTTAAAGAAGAGCAAACACAGGACAGGCCAAAGTAGACAGCATAGTGAACATTCCATATTACTATAGGGGGAAGTTTAATAGGGGTCTAGTTCTGCATGAGACCATTTCTTAAGGAACAAAAAATGGCATTTGATGACAGTGGAATAACTTTATGCAAACATAACACATGTTTACTGCTGCAATCTGAACAAGAAGTTGACTATTTTTCACAAGTAAACCCACCAGATAAAAAAAAAAAAAAAACACCACAGGCATTTACATCCCACTGTTTATGATGGGTTCTTGAATGTCATAAAAATTACAGGGCCATACTTTCCCAGTGAACATAAGTCCTGTTTGACAGAGTCAATTTCAACAATTGCAGATAGAGGCCCGATAAAATATCCTAAAAAGTACTTCCTTATTGTTCCTCTCACCGAGTCAGTTGCTTTCACATTGCTTTTGTTTCTCTGTACAGCTCCTTTGACTAGGAAGTTATCGTAATGAAGACAAGAAGACAGGAGGTGTGTGTTACTGTGGTTGGAGTCAAACACAATGATGTAAAAGGAAAAAGAAGAAAATAGATGGATTGATATACGCTAGACAAGAAGCACAATCATCAATCATCAATCAACAATAAATTTATTGTGAGTGCTTGTTGCTCAACTGCTAACTCAGTCATCTCCCGATTTTTATTGTTTGGCCTGCTGAAGACCTTCTTCCTCACTGTATCTCTACCTCTTGCGCCTCTCCGCCCTCCCTGAGTGTGGGAGCAATAATCACTGAGGAGCTGATAGTGGTGGTGGTCCTGTACAGTGGGTCTGGGGTGGGAGGTGAGTGGGAGGCTTGGTGTAGCATGTCAGCCATGCTGTTGGCAGCAGGACTTGCCAGCTCGACTCCGAGCTGCCCTAGAGTTGTGTTAAACAACTCCAACAACTTTGAGGTAAAAAATTGATTTTCTCTCTACAGTCATACAATATGATGGCTTTGGGCCAAGCATGACTTTATGCAATTCACTTTTTTTTCCCTTTCTGGCGTATTAATTATTCGAATATCAATATAATGATGCTTGTTTTAGTGAGGTTTATACTGAACAGTCAGGGTAAAATCATCATATTTCCTAAGCAATAACTGTCACACAAAGTTTCCAATCAATATATTTTTCAAAAAATTCCTATTGTTATCCTGCACTTGTTAGTAACCTCTCAATAGGCAAGGCCCAGAATGTAATGTCAGCACCGCTGTGTGAATCACTGGCTCTTGAGCTCAAAGCCAAGCGTTCAGATCTGTAGGATTG